>NW_020717080.1:103823-119446 GCF_900518725.1 Notechis scutatus | reverse complement strand
TCTTTCTTTCTTTCTTTCTTTCTTTCTTTCTTTCTTTCTTTCTTTCTTTCTTCCTTCCTTCCTTCCTTCCTTCCTTCCTTCCTTCCTTCCTTCTTTCTTTCTTTCTTTCTTTCTTTCTTTCTTTCTTTCTTTCTTTCTTTGAAACCCTTTCTGAGTTGTGCAAGCACCTCGGTCACTCACCCGTGTGTCTTTCTTGGTGTGTGTGTGTGTGTGTTTTTGCGCAGCTCTCTTTGCGCTCTCTTTGCTGGTGACTTCTGTCCTTGATATGCTCAGCCCGTGAATGAGATATTATTATAGCGCATAGAGAGAGCTATTAAAGAGAAGAATCACCTACTTTCTTTGCCAAACAATGCCGGGTCCTTTTTTTTTCCCCCTTTGCTAATTCTCACCAACGTTTGGGTCCCATCTGGCTGGCACAGTGCGCTACAATGTCTCTGGTCCATTATGCGTCTGCTTGCCTGTTTCAACAATTCCCCGCTCTTTGCTTTCTCTGCCTCCCCTCCTTGGCTTCCCATTCTTCTCCCGTTTAATAGGCTGAGGGTAGACTTCCTTAATCGAGTAATGTCAAATATGCACAAAACAGACCAATAAAAAAAAAAAAAACTAATGCATTTCCCTGCCTTTGTCTGCCTGTCTCTCAAGTGCCTAACATTTTCCCCTGGAAAGCCCACTTAAAACACATCACCAACAATTCGAGACAAAACCACTGACTTCTTGGCTCAATCCAGGGGGCTTGCTCACCCCGATTTCTCCATGGCGTCTTTTCTTATTTTCGTTTGCCTTCCGAGATACAACCCGGAGGACGGTTAAGCTGCTGCTGAGCACCATCGGCTCTCCCCATGAGACCTTGATGGAGAGGGTGCTAAGCGCCGGGAAGGATGGGTCCCCCATCCCTTGTTTTTAACTTTTGCCCGATACTCATCAAGAGCGATGGATTTACTGCGATGGCCTTGAGCTGTAAATGTATGTTTTTTATTGAAGCAAAACAAAATATGGACGGAGGATAACAGACTTTTGCGGCTACAAAAGAGCTGTTGATCGGAACTGACTTTTTCAAGAGGGTGACCCAGAGAGCTATGGTAGTCCTCGACTTGCAACGAGGACTTCCTGTCAAGGATTTCCTGTCCTTGAGAAAGTGTGTGAAACCAACAGGTTGCGCCCTTCTTATGGTCAGAAAAAGCCATTGCTCTTTTGTAGCTGTCCCCTTTTTTTTCCCCCTTCGAAACCTTTTCTGAGTTGTGCAAGCGATTCGGTCCCTAACCTGTGTGTGTTTCTCTCTCTCTGTGTGTGTTTTTTGTGCAGCTTTCAGATTTACAGATAATCAGAGTTGGAAGGGACCTTGTAGATCATCTAGTCCAACCCCCCGCCTAAGCAGGAGACCCTACACCATTTCTGACAAATGGCAGTCCAATCTCTTATTGAAAGTCTCAAGTGATGGTGCTCCCACAACTTCCGAGGGCAACTTCTATTCCATGGGTTGATTGTTCTCACCGTCAGAAAGTTTCTCCTTATTTCCAGGTTGAATCTTTCCTTGTTCAGTTTCCATCCATTATTCCTTGTCTGGCCTTCGGGGGCCTTGGAGCCTGACCCCCCTCCTCCTCTCTGTGGCAGCCCCTCAAATATTGGCAGACTGCTCTCCTGTCTCCCCTGGTCCTTCTCTTCCCTAGACTGGCCATGCCCAGTTCCTGCAACTGTTCTTCATATATTTTGGTTTCTAGTCCCGTAATCATCCTGGTTGCTCCTCTCTGTACTTTTTCTAGAGTCTCAACATTTTTACATTGTGGTGACCAAAACTGGATGCAGTACTCTACGTGTGGTCTTACTAAGGCTTTATAGAGTGGTATTAGTAGCTCCCTTGATCTCAATTGTATCTGTTAATGCAATTTAGGGTTGCGTTGGCTTTTTTGGCTGCTGCTGCACACGGCTGGCTCCTATTTAGCTGGTTGTCCACTAAGACTCCAAAATTTCTCTCTCTGCTTTTGGGTGGTGACTTCTATCTTTTTCCAGTGCCGTTGGCAAACGTTCAGTCGCCATGGGAATGGCCAGAAGTCAAGGACTAGCTGCAAACAGCCCCATGCTCTGTACGTAGATGCCTGTGGGAAATTTCTGGATCTCTTAGGATGGTTTAACCGCATCGTAATGCCCGGCAATGGATCTCCATCAAAGGAAAGGCAGCCAGGACTGTCCATCTCCCTAGGCCCACCTCAACCCATGACCCACAGAAGCCATCAGAGCCCCACAGGCTGACGACATGCGGTCTCCCGTAACCTCAGAGGTCAACCCCCTGACATTCCCTGGTAACCTTTCCGCAAATGCGCCGAAGGGGGAAACAGAGGCCGGCAGGGCGCCGAGAGAGCTACGGTTACCCGAACCCGATCAAACTTTTACCTGTCGGATCAGGGGGCCTCTCGGGATATTTAAGCCCGTCCTCAATTAGGACTGGGGAAGGGGGGCGGGCTGTCGGCTAGATAGGCGGCCAACTGACCACGGCGATGGAGTGACCAGCTGCCACCGAGGGTGCCTTCTGTAGGCCTCTTTTGGTCTGCTTTCTTCGTGGTGTGGGACGATCCCTGGGGACAGCCCTGGGCGATGGCCTCTCTGCCCTCCATGGCTTGGGTTCCCCGTCCTGCCTCTCCCTCAGGTGGTTCCCAGGATGGAGGAGGGAGAAAAGAATAGCCGCTTTCAAGAGGCCCAGGGACGGCTTCGACAGAAGGGGATGTTAGCCAGGTCCTCCACAAAGCCATCTTGTTAAGGGGTTTTTTTTTCAAAGGAGAATTTTGCCTCCGCCGTAGAACCCTGGAAGCTTCAGGCAAAACGGTCTCCACACATACACACCCTCCCCTCCAAAAGGACTGAATTTCACAAACTGGCTTTGTGAGGGTCCTTCTTCTTTTTTTAAAAAAAATAACTTCTGGGGCAGTTTTTCTTTTCTTTCCCAACCAAATGGAATAGATCTTTTTCGCACATCTTAACAGCATTACGTGGTCCCGGGCAAAAGCAGCGTACCGGGTTCCCCAACGATAACTACTCCCAGGAATAAAAATGCAAATGGTCGATAAAGTTAAAAACTTCTATTTGCATGTTAGTGTTAATTAAAAAAAGGAGGGACGTGGTGGCTCAGTGGCTAAAACGCCGAGCTTGTCGATCAAAAAGATTGGCGGTTCGAATCCCCAGCGCCGCATGACAGAGTGAGCTCCCGTTCCTTGTCCCAGCTTCTGCCAACCTAGCAGTTCGAAAGCACATTAAACAAATGCAAGTAGAAAAATAGGGACCACCTTTTGGTGGGAAGAGAACAGTGTTCTGTGCACCTTCGGTGGGTAATCGTGCTGGCCACGTGACCACGGAGACATCTTCAGACAACGCTGACTCTTCAGCTTTGTAATGGAGATGAGCACCACCAGCCCTAAAGCTGGAAACGACTAGCATGGGTATGCAAGGAGGGGAAACCTTTACCTTTACCTATTCATTTAAAAAAACACAGTCAAATGCAATAAATACGTTGCTGTATTTATAGGGTACAAGGTGCATGGAAGGATTAACCTACACAGATTAGTATGGGGCCCCTATGCTCGCGTTGCCCAGGGGCAAGTGGCCATCAGGCCCGTGCGTTAAGACAGCCTGACCAGAGTTTCAGGCTAAAGTACCCAAAGGGCCTCTCTTGGGTGGGGAGGGGAGGGAACCTAGAGGTCATCCATCCCAACCCCGGGTTGTACAGCAGCGGGAAAGCTAAGGCAGGAACGAGGTTAAGATGGACTCAGAGAAGCGACAGCAGCACTCGGAGAAGGGAAGAAATCTTTGAAAGAAACCCAAGCATTTGATTTGGGATCGTTTTAAGACATGGCAAGGAGAAACTCCGAACGGCTTTCAAGATGAGAAGTCCTCAGTTTAGGCCCACCATTTCCATCGTGGTCGTTCAGCTAGTCGCACCTTATCCCTGACCTTTTTTTTTTTTTGGCCACGGTTGTTAAGCAAATCACTGCAGCTGCTAAGCAAATCAGGAGTCATTCTCCCTCCCCTGGGAAGCCCCCTTTTTTCTCAGTTACCATCTCCACTCTGAACGGTCACTAAATGAACCATTGCACGTTGAGGATTGTCTGTAATGTTGCCCAATGAATCACGGAGGGCTCAGCTTGTAGAATCTCAGCTGGCCTTCCGGGGAACAAAAATGAAACCTTGGTGCAGGGAGGGAAATGTTCAAGCAAGCTTTTAACAGGCCACAGACTGGAGGCAAGAAACTTAAGAGAGTTTTTTCCCCAAAGGAGAAAGAATTTAGAACAACAGAGTTGGAAGGGACCTTGGAGGTCTTCTAGTCCAACCCCCTGCTTAGGCAGGGAACCCTACACCACTTTCAGACAAATGGTTGCCCAATCTTTTCTTAAAAACCTCCAGTGTTGGAGCATCCACAACCTCTGGAGGGAAGTTGTTCCCCTGATTAATTGTTCTCACGGTCAGGAAATTCCTCCTGAGTTCTAAGTTGCTTCTCTCCTTGATTAGTTTCCACCCGTTGCTTCTTGTCCCGCCTCTCAGGGGCTTTGGAGAATGGCTTGACTCCCTCTTCTTTGGGGAAGCCCCTGAGTTTGGTTCCCCCACCCACCCACCCACCCACCCGTGATGGACGGCCACCGTCATTGTCTTGGAAGATGCTGCATGAAGCCCACCTGTGGAGATCTTCTGCAGCTGGGGAAGATTAGCCTCTTCCACCAGACCAAAGCCATTAACTTCTTCCAATATGCTATCACTTCCGCTAGCAAAGCTGGAAGATGAGTTATCGATTGGAAATGACCCTGGCAAAGCCCCCCCCACTCCCTTTGTTTCTCCGCAGCCTGAGAAGAGTGCAGATGAGCCCAAGGCCAGAAGCCAACGGTCTCCAAACTTGCACCAGGACCCTCCTTGGCTTTAGGCCACCCTGCGGTGTGGCGCAGGAGGAAATCTGGACAGTCGCATGAGACGCTTGAAAGCTAAATATATGTCATTCTCTACACAGTTTCCCTCTTGCCTTAAAATATTCGCAGAGTCCTCAAGGGCCCGAGAATCGGTGCCTCCATTCAATAATTGACAGTCGAGCTGAGCCTAAGTGAATCGACTTAGCAAACTTCCTCAAAGCCCCCCCCCCCCCAAGTAAGTTGCCACATATCAAAGGATTAGGTCTGGGTAACTCATTTGGGGGTTTGAGGAAGTTTCCTTAGATGATGATCGTGATTATGACTATTGGTTACTTTTATAAATAACTCAAGGCAGTGAACATACTTAATATTCTTTCCTCCTGCTATTTTCCCCACAACAACCCTTTGAAGTGGGTTGGAATGAGAGAGAGAGAGGGAGGGAGGGAGAGACCCAAAGACACTCAGGTGGCTTTCAATTCACTGTCTCCTGGGGATTGGAGAGTAGTGCAGCTTATCTAAGGCAGGACTAGAACTCAATGCCACCCAGTGATTGGCCCAAAGTCACCCAGCCAGGTCCTGCTTTCAGGTACTTTAACAGATAATCAGAGTTGGAAGGGACCTTGTAGGTCATCTAGTTCAAACCCCCCCCCCCACCGCCCAAGCAGGAGACCCTACACCATTTCTGACAAATGGCAGTCCAATCTCTTCTTGAAAGTCTCAAGCGATGAAGCTCCCACAACTTCCGAGGGCAACTTCTGTTCCATGGGTTGATTGTTCTCCCTGTCAGAAAGTTTCTTCTTATTTCCAGGTTGAATCTCTCCTTGGTCACTTTCCATCCATTATTCCTCATCTGGCCTTTGGGTGCTTTAGAAAATAGCTTGACCCCTTCCTCCTCTCTGTGGCAGCCCCTCAAATATTGGAAGACTGCTCTCCTGTCTCCCCCGGTCCTTCTCTTCCCTAGACTAGCCATGCCCAATTCCTACAACCGTTCTTCATGTGTTTTACTTTGGAAAATAGGTTCTCTTCTTCTCTGTGACAACCCCTCAAATATTGGAAGACGATATACAGAATAACAGAATTGGAAGGGGCCTTGGAGGTCTCCTAGTCCATCTCCAATGGGTTTTGCTCGCCGCTCTCAAATACAAAATGCAGAACTGGATTAACGTAAACTGGAAGGAAATAGAATCAAAAGATGATGGCCAGCGAACTTAATAAATAAAATAAGTTGGCATCCAACCGAAACTCTCTGAAATGAGATTTAAGTTGGCCTTCCCATCCAGTGTCTTTCATCCTACCAAGCCACGCAGGATAGATAGATAGATAGATAGATAGATAGATAGATAGATAGATAGATAGATAGATAGATAGATAGATGATAGATAGATAGATAGATAGATAGATAGATAGATAGAGATAGATAGATAGATAGATGATAGATAGATAGATAGATAGATAGATAGATAGATGATAGATAGATAGATAGATAGATAGATAGATAGATAGATAGATGTTTTTTTTTCCTCTCTGTTTTTCTCCTGGACCATTTTTTTAAAAATAGCATTGGACAGCAAGCATTTTAACATTTCTTCAAGCAGCATTTCCATCCTTTTTATCCTCTTTACCTTGAATCATATTTTCAGCACTTAATCCACAGGGGAGGTCAAAAGCACTGCAGCAAAATATCAACAACCACGACAACAAAAATCGGATAAAAGGATTTGAAAAAAAAAATTTTTAAAAAAAGAAACGCAGACTGGGAGAAACTCCACCAGACTTCATAGCAATTAAGCCAAAGACAAAGCAAGGCCTCCTAATGGTTGGTGATTAAATAGAAAATGCAATTTTCCCCCCTTTGCTAAGCTCTTACAGGTAGAAAAAAGGCTCCATTTGGGTGAAATCCAACCACGGCGGTATTGTGTATTTTTTTTTCTTTGCACACACACACACACACACACACAATTGCCAATTCTGAGCAAAATATAGGGTGTTCTTCAGGTGCCCCAGGAATTTAACAATGGGTGGCGGGTGAGAAGAGAAAACTGCCGCAAACCAAGTGAAGAACGGAGATTACAAAGGGTGCCACTCGTTAGAACTGTGAAACAATGACGGAAAGATTTTAATAATAAGGTCTTGGTTTTGTAGGAAGACGCTCCTGCTTTTCGGCATCTCTGGCAATTGAGAAGCGTAACAAAACACGGCTCGGGAAGGTGGATAACATTACCAGTTGTGGCCCGGATGGTGAGAGCGGGGATGAAATTAGCAGGATGAGCTTTTGGGGCCTCTTGATTGCCATTAATTCTGAGCCTGGCTGACCTTGTTGAAAAGGCGATGATATTCTTTCAGCCTGTATGTCAACCGAGGGGAGAGGGAGGGAGGGAGGGAGAGAAAAGAAAAGGAGAGAAATAGAATTATGAATTTACATGTAAACGGCAGGAAGATTTGAGGCAATTATGTGACGTTCAAATGACAATAAACACAAGGTGCATTTGTTAAGAGGGATTTTGTTCCTGTGTTTTTTTTTTTGTCTTTGACTCCCGGCTGCTAAACACACAATTGTTTTGTATCTGTCGGCCTTTCCTGCCTGTCTGTCCATCCGTCCGTCCATCCATTCTATATCTATCTGTTCATCCATTTATTCATCCATTCTCTATCAATCTATTCATTCTGCATATCTATCTATCTATCTATCTATCTATCTATCTATCTATCTATCTATCTATCTATCATCTCTCTCTCTCCATACCTACTTATTTACTTATCTATCTATCTATCTATCTATCTATCTATCTATCTATCTATCTATCTATCTATCATCTATCTATTATCTATCTATCTATCTATCTATCTATCTATCTATCTATCTATCTATCTATCAATGTATCTACTTACCTACCTACCTACCTACCTATCTTCCATTCAATATTAACCCCATCTCTTTCTCTCTCTTTCTCATCGATCGTATGTCTATATATTCATTTATCTTTTTATCTATCCATCCAACTTATATGTATCTGTCAATCCATCTATTCTATATATGGTAAATATACCAATCAATCCAGCTATGTATCCATTCTATGGCTAGCAATCTGTCTGTCTGTCTATCTTCTATCTGTTCTATTTCTATCCATCCATCCATTCTGTGGCTAGCCATCAATCCATCTATCTCACTCTTTCTATCCTATCCTATCCTATCACTCCATCCACCCAACTATCCCTCCCTCCCTCCCTCTCTAATCTCTCTCCCTCTACTCTCCATCACATTAGCATCCAGGACAAAGAGATTGTCCAGGCTCTTCTTAAAGGCCTCCAGTGATGGAGCACCCACAATTTCTAGTGACAAGCTGTTCCACTGATTAATTAGCAGATGGGAGTCAGTGTTTAGAGTGAATACAAACCTAAGAGAATTGATGTTGATGAATCCGGTAGCATCCGAGGGCTCATAACTCCCTTGGACATCCATGCTGAATGAAAAAAAGAGAAAGGACCAGTCAGAACTGCAATGTCAGGTTTAGAAAGAGACCACGATTTAACTCCAGAGACCTCTGCGTAGTATCTTAAGCCAAGGTTAGGGCAGAAGTAGGAAAACCTCCATACATGCTAGAGTATGGTTAGTTCCCAATTGAGAATCACAGCTGAGAAAACAATTTCCACTGCTAAAGAAGGCAGTTGTTTAAGTAGCCTCCCCCTCCACTTTGGCACGGTTGTTAAGCAAGTCACTGCGATTGTTAAGTGAACCACACAATCATTAAGAGAATTCAGCTCCCGGCATCGAATTGGCTTGTTGGAAGCTAACCAGGATGGTTGCAAATTGTGGTCACGTAACCCAAGGATGCTACAACCATTGGGAACACATGCCAGCTACCACATGCCTGAATTTTGCTCGTGTGACCCCACGACACTGAGACCGTCATAAGTGTGAAGAAAGGTTTAAATCACGTTTTTCCCCCTG
This sequence comes from Notechis scutatus, assembly GCF_900518725.1. Next base: position 110,614 of record NW_020717080.1, on the reverse strand, counting down.
CAGTGCTGTTGTAGCTTTGAATGGTGGCTGAACTTAATGACTGTTAAGTCAAGGATTATCTGTCATTGGTTTGGCATAACATAACTCCCCCAGTCTGTTCTTGTCATTCTCCTGTTGGAATCTGATCCTGAGGGGGAGGTTGAGCAGCTGACAGGGAGTGGGAGTGTGGCTACAGTGGTTGTGGAGGAAACTGGGGAAGGGCACAGTTCGGCTGGGCATTCAGAGGAAGACCCAGGCCCACCCCATTTTCATCCTAGGGCATGCAGGGAGGAATGGATAAGGGAGCAACGTGGGTTACAGGGGAAGAAAGGGCCTTGATCCCCGTCATGGATTGCAGCTGGGAGGACTGTTTAAAAGGGCAAACTGTGCATGGCAAAGTTTCTGGAAGCAAAGCGTGAATTATTTTGGTTTGTCAAGTCCTATCTGGGTGCTGGTGTCCTCCCAACTGTGTGTGTTTCATTATCTTTTGAAGTCTGCAATTCCTTATCCTGCCCTGTCTCGTTAATTGATGCAGCGTGGTTTGTGTTGGTTTTTATTTATAATTTATATGTACTTTGGGTTCAGACTGAATTTCTTTCCTTTAAATACTGTTCTTGGGAGAGTTTTTTCTCCAGTCAATGATAACTGGACATTGGGGGGGCCAAGTTGGAGGTATTAAAGGGACTTTACCTACTTTCGTGACTTTGTTGTTTTTGTACCACGCCCCTTTGGGTCATCACAGTTCTTAGCCTCCTTTGCCAGTTTGCAGAATTTGGCTTTAACCAGGTTTAGGGCTGACCTGGAAATTTTCTCCCAGCTTTGTGGAATCTGCCTGTCTCAATGACTTTGCTCGCCTGACCCTAGGATACCACAACCATCACAAAAATGAGTCGGATGCCAAGCCGTCCGAAATTAAATCACGTATCCGTGAGAATGCTGCAACAGTCGTAAGGATGAAAAATGGCCATAAGTCACTTTTTTTGATTTTTCAGGGCCGTTGCCACTTGGGACGGTCTCTGTCGTACATTGAGGACTACCTGAATTAGGCAAGGAAGTCTAAACATTCAGAAATTGGATTTGGAGATGGTCAACCCTGGACGGTCAACGCCTCCCTGCCAAGAAAGAGTCCCGATGCCTTGACAAAGCCGCCTGTGTTCCCCTCCCATCAAAGGCTCTCAACCTTCACCCGTGTAGAATTCACTCCTGGCACACAATCACCTAATTTAAAAGTGATGTCTTTCGACAACCTTTGACTTGAAAACGTTAGCCGCAGACAGGCCCCCTTTGTTGAGTGAAGCGACTGGCCCATTAATTATGGGGCAATAAAAACAGGCCGTATAATGTGCAATGCGCCCAAGGTCTCTTACAAGCATGTCACCTCTTTCTTTTCTCCTTCCTCTGATTTCACTCCCAAACTCTCCCCCCCCCTCCCTGGTTCAATTCTCCCTCCCCCCCCCCATTTTTCAAAGGACCAGAGCGCCAATGGGGTTGACTTGGCGAAAGAGAGGTTGTCTCCGACCCTTAGCTCCCTCCTGTAGCAGATGTCCACGTTCTATCTAACCAATTGGTGATCTCTAAGGATGGGCACTTTTCAAAGAATGACAAGAGTTGGAAGGGATCTCGAAGGTCTTCTAGTCCAACCCCCTGCTCAAGTCAGCTGGATGACTTTGAGCCAATCACTAGAAGACGGAGAGTTCTAGTCCCACCTTAGGCATGAAAGCCGGCTAGTCCCACCTTAGGCATGAAAGCCAACTGGGTGATTTGGGGCCAATCACCAGGAGATGGTGAGTTCTAGTTTCACCTTAGGCATGAAAGCCAGCTGGGTGACTGTGAGCCAATCACTAGAAGATGGTGAGTTCTAGTTCCACCTTAAGCATGAAAGCCTAGCTGGGTGACTTTGAGCCAATCACTAGAGACGGAGAGTTCTAGTCCCACATTATGCATGAAAGCCGGCTAGTTCTACCTTAGGCATGAAAGCCAACTGGATGACTTTGGGCCAATCACCAGGAGATGGTGAGTTCTAGTTTCACCTTAGGCATGAAAGCCAACTGGGTAATTTTGGGCCAATCACCAGGAGATGGAGAGTTCTAGTCCCATCTTATGCATGAAAGCCGGCTAGTTCCACCTTAGGTATGAAAGTCAATTGGATGACTTTGGGCCAATCACCAGGAGACAGAGAGTTCTAGTTCCACCTTAGGCATGAAAGCCAACTGGGTGACTTTGGGCCAATCACCAAGAAACAGAGTCGCTGTTTGCAAACAGGAAGACGACCGAATAAACCCCTGCCTTGCAAAATTCGGAGGTGCCCTTCGCACAGCCAATGCTCACTGGTTAGGCTCAATTCAGCAAAGCATCCAGAACTCCCACATGCTAGTTCAACCCCAAATCGGATTGCAAACCAGATTCAACTTCTCATCCAGAAAGTAAATTCAAAATGAAACAGAACCGTCCTCCTTTCCTGCAAACTGCAACCCTCATTTTTTATTTTTTTTTAAAGGGGAGAAGAAGAAAAAATTAAAAAGAGAGAGACAGTTTACAATGACTTTACCTCCCCTGAAGGGCTATAGAAAAACCTCCGAGCTTTTATTTTTGCTCATCGGAGTGGTACTGACCTGCTCTGTAATTATGTTACTTTCTACCCACTGTGCTGAGACATTTTTCCCGTGTTACATCTCTTGTGGCAGCCGCTTCAGTTCCCGTGATGCCGTCACTCAAATGCTTTTCAACCCAACGATGTAGAAATCAGGAAGAAAAGAAAAATGGCTCGCGACACAGTGAGAATAAATGTCCCTGGTTTTTTTTTTTTTTTCCCCCCTCTCTCTCTCTCCCTTTTCCTTTGCACGCTTTCTTCCTTCTCCCCACCCTGTTCTCTCTCTCTCTCTCTCTTTTTAACGTTATTCATTTAATTTCGCTGCGTGAGAATGCAAACGATAATGAAAGGTTGAGATGGAATTATTAGAAACTGCTGATTTGAAGGGGGAGGAAAGTAAGATCCAGAGGAGAAAGGCATAATTTGACATTTACTCTGACTGATCTAAACTGATTTGGGTATATTTATGGTTTATAAAGCATTTCGAAGGATTGAAAGGGGAAAACGAAGAGACAGAAATAAGAAAGAGAAGCAGACAGGAGTGTGTGTGTGTGTGTGTGTGTGTGTGTGTATGTGTGTGTATATATATATATATATGTATATAGTATTCAGCTTTGTTCGGGTATTTTCCCATGTCATTATAGTTGTGCTTTTAAAGTTGTAGCAACGTTTCAGCAGAATTTCATCTGCCATCATCAGGCTTCTGTATTCTGTATTCAGCCTGAAAGCTTAATGATGAAAGCTTAATGATGAAAAATACTTTTCAACTTTAAACAAGACCTTTGCTTAATTGTGTGGGGGTTTTCTTTTCCATGCCCCTTAAAAATCAGTAAAGATGACAAAACGGAAGAAAAAGCCAAAGTTAAAAACAAAAAAACGTTGAGGTGAAAATTTTTCAGTTTTAAAATCTCGGGGGGATTTTAAACCACAGATGTGTAGAAATCTCAGGGCAACTTTTTAAAAAAATACTTCATTGTTCAACATAGATTTAAGCCATGGAAGTCTCTCTTTCACATGCCATGGTCCAATTCAACAGGGATTCTTGGATATCCTTAAAAGACAACTCTTAAGTTGCGTCCAGTGTAATTAGGGAGAAAAATAATTTTATTAGAAGGTTTTATCCTGCAGCGCAGATTTGGGTTAGGGTCAATTGAATTCAAGGAGGGCTGGGCTCTTTTGTGGCTGCACCACGATTCCACACTAATGGCACATTTAACGCCACCCTCCACTTCAGTTCAACTCCTACGGATGACTTGTTGACATAGAGTTCTCCAGAAGCGTTATCAATCTAGGAATTATACTTAAGGGACTTACCTTACGAGTTCCTCATTGTACAGGGATTGGCGCGATTCCCTTCCCAAAATGTAGACGTTACCCTTCAAGACAGAGAGCTGGACTTTTCCTTCCACTAGGTCTTGGGAATGGTCGATGCAATGGCGGATGAATTCGCCCTCGGGACTGAACCAGAAGCCTACCATAAAGACAAAGATTGCTCTGAGCAGTAGCTTGAGGTTTCAGAAGGCCAGTCTTCATTAGCTGTAGGACTCCAACTCAAACAGAGAGCACACAATCCTTTACAGGTAGTCCTTGACTTACAGCCATTTGTTTAATGGCGATTCCAAGTTCACCAGGGCACTGAAAAGGACCAAAACAGCCTCCTTAGGGTCACATGATGGTGACTTGGGGGCTTGGCAACCACCTTGCATTTATGATGGTTGCAGGATCCTGATCTCCCCTGATCTTTCCAGCCAGAGTCCAACCTGTACAATCAATGAGGGGAGCTGGATTCACTTAATGATGGCAGGTGAAAAAGGACGTAAAGTCGGGTCTGGTCACGTGACAACTTGCTTAACCGTCACATCTCTGGACTGCCCCTGAAATTCCAGTCTTGATTGTCAGTCCAGGACTATCTGTAGGTAGCTACTCAACAGTTAAGTCCTGTCCTCCAGAGTCTAAAGTAGTGGGTTCAAATTACAAGGGGAAATTTGGATTCACTTAAGAACCATGCAATATGCTTCTGCCATGATTCGCTTAATAACCATGGCAAAAACGGTCGTAAAAGTGGGTGCAACTCACTTTAGCGCCCACTTTGCTTAGTGACAGAAACACCGGTCGCAATTCTGGCCGTATGTTGAGGACTACCTGCACAAGGTTCCAAGGGGGAAAAAGAAATCAAAACTACCAGTCCTATACATGTAAATCTCTGACTTGCCATCACTCGTTTAGTGACCGTTCAAAGTTACAACGGCACTGAAAAAAAGAGATCATTTTTCACACTCACGATCATTGGAACAACCCCATCGTCACTTCATTTACATTCCGATGCTTGCCAACTGACTCATATTTATGACGATTTCAGCGTCCTGGGAGTCATGTGGTCCCCTTTTGATGACCTTCTGCCCAGCGAAGCCCAATGGTGGAAGCCAGATTCACTTAGCAACGGGGCCAAAAGAGAGCGTAAAAACGGGGGGCAAAAGCTCCCCGAACCACTGTCTCGCTCAGCATTGGTCTCCACCGTGGCCATAATTTGAGGCCCGCATGCAGCTCTTCCGTTCTATTGGTCCTCTTTCCCAGGACCTCATCTCAAGGCTGCCACCCCTCCAAAGCCAGGAGCATTATTATAACCATCGTTATTATTACACATGTAACATTACCAAAGGCCATCTGGAGGGGACCATGTGAGACCCAGGTGGCCCAAGAGCAAACGAGACCCTTTCAGGTGAGCCTCACCTGGATTATTAGAAAGATTACACGATGCAAAGGTAGAACAGGATGGCCATTTCTAATCCCCAGGAGGAAGAAGAGGAACGGAGAGGTATGTGTGTGAGAAGCCAGCCCTTTCAAAGGAGAGCTAGGGTACGCAGGGGCCCCTCCGTCCCCTCCCCATTCTTCCCCCAGTAATTAAGAAGCTAAATTAGAAACAGTGGCACTTTTCTGCTTCCAACTGGCCTTCCTCTTGTTTGGTTCCTCTAAGGTAGGCACGAGCCCCTATCACCCTGGGACATCTGTACCCATATGGTGGGGAACCTCCCCTTCCTCTCTGGGTCCCTTTCAGTTCTCAAGTAACCTTGCCCCCCCTCGCCCATTCAATAAACCCCCCCCATGATCTCAATTTCCACCGAACCACATAGGCCAAGCTTTGTTGCTTCGGCTGTGAGAGGACAATGGAGGTCAGATACCCTACTACGCCAATCCTCGATCCTCCTCGGGTTTCATCCTTGTTCTTGGGAGATCTGGAGGATGGATAAGCCAGGGACTTAATTGCTTCCTCTAGAGGGAAGGGGTCTTCCCATCCTCGGGGCCAAGGAACCCGTTAGGAATCTTGAAAGCCTCTTGTGGAAGCTGTCACCAAGGTACTTCGACTTCTACGGTGGGTTTTTTTTTTTTTTAACACCAAGCCAAGTGGATACACCAAGTTTTGAAGGCATCGCACGTCAAGCAAGAAACCCATCATAAGTTGTCATGCTTTAGAAAGCCAGTTTGGTCCAACCAAAATGGGAAGACCAGGAGTGCTGGCTGGGGAACTCTGGGAGTTGAAGTCCACCAGTCCAAAATTGGACACCCTTGATTTGGAACGTGTGATTAGCTTGAATGGGATGGAACAGAAACTGTATTTCTCACCGTTAGGAATCGGCGTTGGCCATCACAAGGATGGGAAGTTGAAATCCATTTGGATGGGGTTCTACCAAAGCCTTCCAGATCTTAATCCCGACTCTTCAACCTTTGAATCTGTAATTCTGTATATTCTGCTGCTTACGCTGGGTTCATTTGGGATGGAAATGTGTCTGTTTTGCATTTCCTACCCAATTTTTTTTGGCACAAAAAAAAGAGAGTAGAACTTGTTTTTCCATTCAGAGAAGGGACCCTGCCTTGGCTAAGTCCAATATTTATGGAGATGTTTGCAAATGGGTGTCTCGGAATTGTCAAATGACCCATTTGTTAAGGAGCAGTTGAGATCTACTTTGCTTCCATTTTCCTATTTGCCCTCTTCGAAATGTTCTCTCTAGTCAACGGGATCCAACTCATGCTAGACTGATTTTGTAGATGGTGACTGAAGCAAAGTGATTATATGCACCAGGATGGAAGAATAATGAAATAGCCACAGTGGAGGGCTGGACTGTGAAAATGTCAAATTTGCAGAAATGGCAAAACTGACGTGCTTGGTGTGAAGAAACACACACACACACACACACACACACACACACACACACACACACACACA
>NW_020717080.1:66317-77720 GCF_900518725.1 Notechis scutatus | reverse complement strand
ACCCTAACTTTTGCTAAGTCACTGTGCTATTTTAATTGACCCTTTTTAGGTCAATTAAAGCTGAATTTTGCTCTGGGCAGGATGAAAAAAAAAAAAGGAATCCCACCTTGGAATCACCTTTGTTTAGAGAGATTAAAGTGGAGATTTAAATGGCCTGTGGTGGCTCCTGCTTTGATATGTTGCCTGCTTTAATCCAAGCACCGATTCCAGGAAGAGAAAATAAGCTTTTAAATTGGAGAGGGGTCTGCGTGTAACTTGAAGTCCAGGGGCTGGTTGCAGCCGCCTCAAAGCTGCCACTCGGAAGGGGGAGGCTTGGTGGGACCGAAGGGGACTTGGGTTGTGTGTCGTGCAACACAAAAAAAAAAAGAGCTTTACCTTGATCCGAGGAGAGAGAGCGAAGTAGGTCAGCTCAAACCGAATCTGATCGTTGCCCTAAAGGGGAGAAGAAGAAGAAGACGATGATAAAAGGATTCTGCAAAACTTGCAAATCAGTTTTGCCCAATGAAAATGGTTCATGATTCCTTCCGTTTGGGAAAAAATCTCTAGGTCGTTTTTTGTTTTGTTTTTGTTTTCCCTGCCGGAATCACCTGGTTGCCTCCCATCTAACCAATACAGGAAGTCCTCGATTTACAACATGGTGTGTGTGAAAGGAACTGACAACCCGATTGCTCATACTTATGGCTGTCGCCGGGTGAGATGATCAGGATTTGGGCCCACCTGTGTGCTCTGCGTTTTAACCACATTGGGGGGGGGGCGCCACATTTTAGGAGGAGTTGGGTTCGAATCCTATCTGACAAGGGAACTTTGAGGTGGCCTTGGGGGATTTTTTTGAAATTTACACACAGCTCCAGATTTGTTTGTTTGTTTTTTCAGATTGGGGTGGGGGAGGAAAGTCCAGACAGGCTGAAAGTTAGTTCTAGGTTGCTTCTCTCCTTTATAAGTTTCCATCTGTTGCTTCTTATCCTGCCTTCAGGTGCTTTGGAGAATAGATTGACTCCCCCTCTTCTTTGGGGGCAGCCCCTCAAATACTGGAACACGGCTATCATGTCCCCCTTAGTCCTTCTTTTCATCAAACTAGACATACCCAGTTCCTGCAACCGTTCTTTGTATGTTTTAGCATCCAATCCCTTTGTTGCTCTTCTCTGCATTCTCAACATCTTTTTTTGAACAGTGGTAACCAGCACTCTTTCTTCAGATTCAAGTGAGCGCTGAGAGCAACCGAGATGATCGTGGCTTGCAGGAGCCCCCAAGAGGCGGCGATGGAGGAAGACTCCGGAGCCAACATCTAACCCAGTTTCCTTCTCCCATCTGCTTCTCAGTCAGGGAGCCTCACACAGATGGTGCATTTAAGAAATGGGCAGTGCGGATCAGGGACCAAGAAGCTTTGGGGGCTCAGATTACGTTGAAGGGGTGATTGCCTCTCAGCCCATTTGCCTGCAAGTCAAGCTTACTTGAATGGAAATAAATGTTTCCAAGGGCTTGCAGCTTTCAGAAGGTGAGCTCTGGGAAAGAGAGCCAAGAGAACATTTCTTCGAAGGCAAAAGGCGTATTTTAAGTATGTTTAAGGCTGAGTGGAGTTGAATTCAACTCAGTGTGGCCTTGGCTTAAACGTTTTGAAATATGCCTTTCGCTTCTAGGAAATATTGAGAAGTATTGAACTACAGCTGATGTCAGCTAGGGTCAATTTTTGGCTGAAGACTAGACTGTACCTTAAACATTTAACATTAATTAAGCACATGCTGATGACCAAAATCACTTAATATATGTGTGTGCATGTGTGTGTGCATGTGTGCATGCAACTGTATAGGAGCAAAATCAGCCCTCCCATCACCTCTTTTCTTTTTAGAAAGCCTGATTCTGCAATCTTTCTCTGCCCCCCTTCTGGGCTATAAAGAAGCAAAATTTTAAAAAATCCGAAAGATGCTGCAGAGGGCAGGAATCTTGATAAAAGTAAGTCTTTGCTGCCCTCTTGTGGTGCAATGTGTGCCATACATTTCTACAAGCCTGTGTAAATTTACTGTTTTTCCAACAGCAACAGGAGTAACTATTGCAATGGCCAGGTTTGTTTTTAATTAAAATTTTAGAATCAGATTTTTAAAAAAAAAATCAAAGGAAAAATAATACTAAAAAGGAAAATAGAAGAAGAAATAAAATATAGTTATAGTAAGAAGCCTTAAAAAACTAAACTTGTAAATATACAAGAATAATAATTATAGAAAAGTCATTAATCAATATTAGATAAAAGTAAATACAATGTGTTAAGATATGTAAGTTAAAAACATGTATAATGTCAAAAGCGCTGTTGAAAACATGATATTTTATATTGTAATAATGTAAAATTAATAAAAATATGATTTAAAAAAATAAAAAAATAAAAAATAGAATTATGACTTCAGCCTGTTGCTCCGTTGAGTAAGGCATCAAGAGAACTTAAATATTTGTTGCCAATCAGGAATTTGTGATACTCAAAGTAATTCAACCCTCTGCAAATAAGCTTGTCAGCTACTTTAGGAAAATCCTATCTACTAAACTCACTTTAGCTAATTTTTAACAAGCGCTGTCCAGAATTATTTAGAATTACTCAGAAGGACAAAATCCAACAAGGCCTTATCCCAAGACCTTGGCTAAGTTTGCTCAAGTTGGAAACTCAAATTTGTGTTGCATGCAAATTTTGGTTCTATCTTCCGATAAACATAAGATAGACCTTCTTCCCTCGGTCCAGATTCCAGTGTGGTTTTGTCATGAATGTCATCGAAGTAAAATCCACGGAGAAGATTAACAGAGGAACAATTGAAAACATCACCAATAAAGGAGAATCTTTTGTAGCTCAGGGTTGAAATGAGGAGTCCTTGGTGCCCTCTGAGCTTGGTGGTTTTCTTGCAGATGTTTCATTACCCAACTAGGTAACATCATCAGCGCTCAACCTCGCATTCATTCTCCTTCTTCTATTTCTCCTCCTCCTCCTCCTCCTTACATCCCACTTCTTTCTAGCACTGATGATGTTACCTAGTTTGGGCCATGAAACGTCTGCAAAAAAACAATCAAGCTCAGGGAGCATCATGGATCCCACAGTCCTCCTCCTCCTCCTCCTCCTCTTCCTCTTCCTCTTCCTCTTCCCATCCCACTCCCTTCTAGCACTGATGATGTTCCCTAGTTTGGGCCATGAAACGTCTGCAAGAAAACAACCCAGCTCAGGGAGCACCAAGGAACCCTCATTAAACCAGCATCTCGGCTCATCCCACCTTGCCTGTAGCTCCATGAGAAACGAATTGGGCCTCCTCTCTCAAGGCAATTTCCATCTGCTTCTGGGCGATACACGGACGAGCCAAGGATGTGCCAAGGAGATACCGGTCCTCGTAGAGAGCCCCAGCTTGGACAGATGGCCAAATAAACTCTTCAACAAATTCTCTGCGGAGGTCTTCAATGTAAACCTGAAATCCAGAAGGTGGAACGCACAACAACAGGGTTGGAAAGGGACCTTGGAGGTCATCTAGTCCAACCCCTTGCTCAAGCAGGAGCCCCTGTCCCGTTCCAGTCAAAAATGGCTCTCCAATCTCTTCTTAAAAACCTCTCCACAACTCCTGGAAGAAGGACTGATGTTCATGTATGTTTTAATGAACCATGATTCTTTCAGCAAACCATGATTAAGCCAACCGGGGCTAAGCGTAGCAAGCAAAACTCACTTTCTTGGCACCCAGAGAGAGAGCTTTCATTCTCGCCTTTTCAAAGTTTTCATCTTGTCCAATGTTGGCCTGGAAAATATTTAAGGGGGAAAATAATAGAAAATAATTTCTGGAAGGAAATCTGCTTTTTTGTGTGTTTTTCAAAGGAACAAAGGCACCAAACCCTTAATTGTATAAAGGGGTCTCATTATCCCTAATTTGGGGGTATCTGAGCACATCGTGGAAAAGATGATTGCTAAATTTTGGAAGGGCAGAGCCATCTCTGTGGGGTAAAAAGTAAAGGAAGAGACTAAGGGAAGGAGAGGAGCGAAGAGGAGGAAGGGAAGGGAAGGAGAGAGGGAGGAAGAGTGAGAGAAAGAAGGAAGGAAGCAAAAAGAGAGAGGGAGGGAAGGATGGAAGAAGATGAGAATGAGGGAGGAAGGAAGGAAGGAAGGAAGGAAGGAAGGAAGGAAGGAAGGAAGGAAGGAAGGAAGGAAGGAAGGAAGGGTAAATGGGAGGGAGATGCCCAGCTCTTCCTATAAGCCTCCCCCCTCCAGCTTCCTCTGCACTTTCTAAGGGGAAAATACTGACTTCCCTGGAGGGCACCCAGAGGCCCTCTAGCCCCACTATTTTTTAAGATGCCAACCCAGATGCCTCCTCTGAAACCTTTCCCTGGCTAAGTAGGTGTTTAGGGCCTCCAGCTCAGCCATTTGGACAATATTCCTGCAAGGGAGGAAGTAGCAGTATTTGTCCTTCTGTGGCAATAAAAATAAGTCCAAATAACAAATAAGGGGGAAAAAAAATAAGTCCAAAGGTGTAAAGTTATCTGCTGAGTAAAGCAGGACTCATCATAAGACAGCCTGAACCTTGTCTCGATAAATAAAGTGACCTTTTTTTTTTTCTTTTTTGGGATGATTCTTCATTCTTGAAATTCCTTTGAAACTTTCTGGCTTGCAACTTTTTTTAATCGTGGATATTTATTCTCAGATCCTGGATTTCTGTATGTATGTTCAATTAAAAGGATCCCAAGTCTTGAAAATAAAATTTATATTTCATTAAAGACTATTTTTGCTTCCCCAAAAACCTTGTAGCCAGATTGGATGTCAAATCCCATCATTCCCAGCCATGCTGCTGGCTAATTAGGTGCCAACCGATCACGTTTGAACCCCCGAGAGGCTGAAATGGAGATTTCTGCTTCCAGTTTGTGGCTGATGGGTCTATCGCTCGTGAGGAAAGACTTACGCCGGTTGAATTTCTACCTGTGGTCCCTTGCAACATTCACAATCAAGCCATTGCCGTATCTCTTAAACTTGGCAAATTTAAGATGGGTGGACTTCAACTCCCAGAATGCCCCATCCAGCGTGTTGGGAATGCTGGGAGTTGAAGTCCACCCGTCTTAAAGTTGCCAAGTTTGAATAACACTGATTTGGAGTCCTTGAAAAATTGTCTTACCAGGTAAGCGATGACATCATAACCTTGTTCTTTTAGCCAAACCAGGATGCAGGACGTATCCAAGCCACCACTGTACGCCAGAATCACAAGGCCTTTGGACTGAGACATTGAGTCTATAATAATCATAATAATTTATTGATTTATTTTGTCAAATGCTTACAATATAATAGAAATAAGCATAAACATAAGTTTAAACACATGAAATAGAAACTAATTGGGGACAATAAGACAGGGACGGTAAGACACAATGGTGCGCTTATGCACGCCCCTTACAGACCTCTTAAGAATGGGGTGAGGTCAATAGAGGTTAGTTTGAGGGTAAAGGAGTGGGGGGTTAGAGGATGTAACAACAGAGTCAGGTAGTGCATTCCAGGCATTGACCACTCTATTGCTGAAATCGTACTTCCTGCAATCAAGTTTGGAGCGGTTTACATTTAGTTTGTATCTGTTGTGTGCTCTCGTGTTGTTGTGGTTAAAGCTGAAATATTAATTAACTGGTAAGACATTGAAACATATGATTTTATGTACTATGCTTAAGTCCAACTGTAGGCAGTGTAGTTCAAGGTTGTCTAAGCCTAGAATCTCAAGCCTGGTGGTGTAGGGTATTCTGTTGCGAACAGAGGAGTGTAGTACTCTTCTGGTAAAACACTTCTGGACTCGCTCAATTGCATTGATGTCTGATATGCAGTGCGGATTCCAGACAGTGGAGCTGTATTCAAGTGTTGTTCTGGCAAAGGTTGTGTACGCCCTAGTTTGCAAATCAGTATTACCAGAGGAGAAGCTTCGTAAGATCAGCTCTGGCGCTTAGGCCATTCGATATGAGAACTCCAACGTATTATTATTATTATTATTATTATTGATTATTATTATTGATTATTATTATTATTATTAATTGAGCTTATATACCACTCGAAGAACAATTCAAGAAAAGCCCCCATGAGATTAACTTCAGACCCAACTGCTATTTTTCCAGGCTAAAAAAAAAAAAGAGCTGTTAGAGCTGGATTTGCTTAATGGTTTTGTAATTCGCTTAACAACCAGAATGATTTGCTTAACTGGGTCAAAAAAAAAAAAAAACCTTCACAGAAGGAAGCACGACTCACTTAACAAGCACTTTGCTTAGCGATGGGAATTCTGCTTCCAATAGTGGATATGAATCAAGGACAACCATTATTCAGAGAATAATTTATCCAGGCAGTTTTGAATGCTTGTGAGGCAGCTGTAACAGCCCTATCGGAAAGACTGGAGAACTAAATATTGGCACCAACGTAGGCCTTGAGCCCGCGGAACTCCCCACCACAAGATTCAACATGAGCTTCCTTCCCAGCTTCAGGAATGGGCTCCTTCCTTCTAACACAACTTCCAGAACCCCTTATCCTCGCTGGGGCTGATGGGAGTTGTAATTCATCAACCTGTGCACCCTGTGTATAATTTCCACACCGCCACCCAGGTACAGTTAATCTGCACATACAGGTTGTCCTCTCCTTATGACAATTGATCCCAAAATGTCTATTGCTAAGTGAAAGAGTTGTTAAGCAAGTTTCCCCCCCATTTTAACAGAATAATAAAAGAGTTGGAAGGGACCTTGGAGGTCTTCTAGTCCAACCCCTTACGCAAGCAGGAGACGCTATACCCTCCTGGTCAAATGGTTATCCAGGATATTTTTGAAAAGCTCCAGTGATGGAGCTCCCACAATTTCTGGAGCCAAGCCATCCCAATGATTGATCGTTCTAAAAGTCAGGAAATTTCTCTTTAGTTCTAAGTTGCTTTTCTCTTTGATTAATTCCCCATCTATGGCTTCTTGTCCTGCCTTCAGGTGTTTAAACTGATCGATAGAATCGACTGAAGAGATCGATCCTGTTATACAGCCTGACCTAATTCAGGGGGGGAAAGGTTGTGATATTTTTCCCATAGAGGCTTTTTCAAATGTCCAGCTTGCACAGAGCAGGGCTGGCACCATCCAAAATAAAGATTTGTCCACTGGCTCCTTTAAACAATCCCAGTTTGTACTTTCAGTTCCCCTTGTACAAAAGAGCAATTTATTTATTTATTCTGGGCAAAGGGCTGGCTGTGGTCCCCTGTTTAAAACTCTCTGCACAGAGAATTTTTGGCTTTCCTTTTGTTCTACCAGTTTCAATCTCTTTCAAATCACCAAAAGAGTTTTATTCAACAGGCGCAGAAAAGGAGAAAAGTAAAGGGAGGGAAAGGGATAAGTAAGGCCATAGGAAATAAAAAAAGAGGAAGAGGGGAAAAAAAGGATACAAATTGAAACTCAAAGTGGAAAAACTATTACGAAGTGAGGAAGAGCAAAGGAAAAGAAAGGAAAAAGGAGCAAGAAAAGAAAAAAAAGAGGAAGAAAAATGGAAAAAAGGAACAAATATACGAGGTTGTAGATGCTGTTTTTCTTCATAATTACATTTTAATCTCTTTCTAAAATTACGTCAGAATGCTCTTCTTTTTCTAACCTATCTTATCTCCAAAAAAGATATATAAAGTTTCTTTTCATCCTTCGTGCATGCATTTATATTTTATTTATAGTGTGGCTTTCTTCTTCTCTTACTCTTCTAATCATCAAGCTCCCTAAATCAGACATTCCTTCTTTCTCCCAAATCCTCTTTAAAATTCTTCCGATCTTCTTTAGAAGTTTTTTTTATTTTGCAAAACTTCAAAACTTTGTTAAGATTCTCCCACACCCACCCCTTTCTTGCAATGTCACTTACCGTTGTCGCCTGCAAAAAAACCAAAAAATCGGCTGCAGGTTAAAGCCAGGGATCTCCCCACCAAATCTCAGTGCTTCGAGCCTTCCCAGAATATATAACCCTCTCCAAAGGAGGAGCCAGAATGGGCAGAGTCCAACTCCAGCAAGCACCTCTTCTTCTAGTCTTCTAGTCACCATCCTGGCTGGTTTTGAGTTATTCAAACCTTGCCAATAGCTTTGGGGCCAAATTAAGCCAGTTGAACCACCGCCAAGGAGGGTGGGGGAAACCCTCCTGCCCTAGTTATTGTTTTAACTCTTGCACCATCGGGCACAGCAGCCAGGTGAGGAGAAGAATTTGGCAGGCCTCTTGACAGATCTACAACTTGTGGCCTGTCAGGAAGAGATAAAGGTCTCATTGCAACAGACAGGTCACCTGCATGAGGTGAAAAGGTCTGAGCACGCTGGACGTTCTCTCTTTTTTTTCCAGACCTGTCAGGCCTCAGTCCATGTTTTTTTGGCTGGAATTTGGCCCTATCAGGTCATAACTAGGGTCCCAGTTGGAATACTTGATGCTTCGAGAAAGGATTTTAGCCAAAACCAGAGTTTGGGTTTGGAAGCGGAGTGTAGGATGAATGATTGGCTATGGGGATGCAGGACCCAGCTGAGCCACAAGGGGGCAGCATGTGCTTGATGTGAAGCTCCTTTTGCTATCTATTTCCAACAGGGGCATTCCATTATTGTTAGCAGTTTTGGAGAAATGAATTAGAAGCTTTTTGTTAGGTTTTTTTTTTTTAACTTTCACTTTTGTTTTTATACCAAAAAGAGAGAGAAGACACCTTAATGCCCACCTTGTTTAACAATGGGATGTTCCAGTCCAAATCGTAAATCGAGAACTCGGTTTAATAATCACTGTGTTGTATTTTTTTTCCATAGGGAAAAATTTTATTTCTAAAAAAAAAATTAGAAACGCCTCCGAAAAGCCTTGTCTATTGAAAAGGTCCGAGTTCTCTTTTGCAAGAGTTTCCCGCGTGTTCAAAAAAAGGAAAAGAAATAAGAAATAAATGTTCCTTTTTATTATTATTTTTCTCCTTTTTTTTTCTTTTAATGTTGCAGGCATGGAAGTTTGTGAGATTGGAGCGCTGAAGCTCTTGAAAAGCAAGACGAGGATGCAAGGACCTCCCAACCCTCTCACCCACCCACCTCCCACTCCCAAAGTGAAGCATCACAGAACAGGTGTGATGGACAAAACAAAGACGACGACAACAACAGCAACAAAAAAGACAAAGAGACACTTTAAAAAAACAGGGGAGGGGGCAGAATTCACCCCCTTCGACTTCAGCCAGGCTGCCGTGTGTGTGCGCGCGTGTGTGATTCCAGGTTCAGGGGGCTTCAATTTCTCCACTCCATTTTCGGTGTTTGATCCTTAGGCCCGACAACCTCATTTAGGAAAGCGGTCCAATAAATAGGCAAAGAGAAACACACACACACACACACACACACAAAAGCAAATCATATCCAAAGGAGCATCGCTCGGAACGTAACAAGGGGCTTTGTAGATGCAAACCTGCCCCACTCCCGCTACCCCGAGCGATGAAAATTGCAGCAAATCCAGATGTTATGGAGAAAATGAAGTTTTCAAACCGATTTTGATGCGTTGTTTTTTTTTTTTGCTGAAGCCCTTGACCCCCCCCCCGTTCCTTTCCCCCCCCCCCCCCCTTGCTGCTTTTCCAATCTGATTTAATCAGTCGCCTCTCGAGTCTCTTCCATCCCACCAACACCCCACCCCCACCCCCGGGGAAGAAATAGGAAATCTCAAGTTCATTCCAGACAAAAAGCAAAGGAGGGAAAGGGGAAACGTGTGCGAGGACCATCTCCATCCCATCAAGGATTCCCACCCCTGCCCTTCTTTCCTCTGTCTTTCTCTTTTTCTTTAAAAAAGAAAAGAAATGATAATCAAAGCAGTTGCTCGGCTGATGGGGACGATTCCAAGCAGAAAAGGGTTTTGAGGCTGAGGTCGGACTTGGAAGGCGCCCCTTTGCTCGCGAGTAACGGAAGAGTAACTGTCGGATGAGGGTCTTTTTGGAGTAGGCAGCTGGATGTCACTGGAAGGAGGGCTTCTCGGCGCGCCTGGAAAAGAGAAGAGGAAAGGAAGGAAAAGCAGATGAAAAGCCTGAAGCTTCTTTGATTTGATGGATGTTACCATTTTATATATTTATAGAATTCATGTCCTGGCTTTAGGATCATTTTAGAAATGTGTTTCTACGATTTGGTCTTTTACTCACCTGGTTTGAGATGGCAGCCATAAAAATTGAATGAACGGATGAATGAATGAATGAACAAATGAGGGAGGGAGGGAGGGAAAGAAGGCTGTATAAAAGGAAGGGAGGGAGGGAGGGAGGGAGGGAGAGAGGGAGGGAGGGAAGGAAGGAAGGAAGGAAGGAAGGAAGGAAGGAAGGAAGGAAGGAAGGAAGGAAGGAAGGAAAAGGAAGGAAGGAAGGAAGGAAGGAAGGAAGGAAGGAAGGAAGGAAGGAAGGAAGGAAGGAAGGAAGGAAGGAAGGAATCAGATAATATGCTATGGGAAGGAAGGGAGGGAGGGAGCAGAAGAAGGATGAATGGAAGGAAGGAAGGAGATTGGGAAGGAGGGAAGGAAATATAAAATGAATGAATGAATGAGGGAGGGAAAGAAGGCTGTATGGAAGGAAGGAAGGAATCAGATAATAGGCTATGGGAAGGGAGGGAGGAAAAAAGGAAAGGAGGGAGGTAGGGAGGGGAAGGAGGATGGAAGGAAGGAAGGAGAATGGGAGGGAGGGAAAGAAGGAAATATAGAATGAATGAATGAATGAATGAATGAATGAATGAATGAATGAATGAATGAATGAATGAAGCAATCTAAGTTAGAATCAAATTTGGAAGGGAACATTGAGTCCGTCCCTGCCAGGCGCAACCAATTATTTATTCCCCTTCTCGTTTCAATACATGCAGCATTTGCTGGGTTTTCCCCTCCTCTTGTTCTTATCTTGTTATACTGCAACGTATTGCAAAATCCAGCATATTTTGGTCTCCCATGCTGGAGACTTGGATGCTCACCCAAGCCTGGATTGTGGGACTATACCAGCCCGTCGTAGAGGGAAAGTGCCTGGACGATGGAGGGGTCGGCTTTAGAACCTTCCTGGAACTCCTGCAAGGTTAATTTCCCATCAGCGTTCTGGAAGAAAAGGAGACTCAGGGGTTAGGG
This sequence comes from Notechis scutatus, assembly GCF_900518725.1. The sequence goes on along the minus strand of NW_020717080.1, from coordinate 66,673 downwards.
GAGGCAGGTTGCCTTCATAAGCTGCTGAATTAGTGAGGTAACCCACTGATCAGGTGATGAGACCAATGAACAAGGACTGAAAAGAAGAGTCAACCCACAAGATTAAATCACTTGTGTGTGTTAATATTGCTATATTTCTTTCTTTCTCTCTGTCTCTCCACCCCCTCATCTATCTGTCTGTGTCTCTAGCTAGCTAGTTGTTTCTTTCTCTCTCTTTCTCTCTCAATCTAATGTGTGTGTGTTTCTATCTATCATCTATCTATCTATCATCTATATCATCTATAATCTATATCTATCACCTATATCATATATCTATCATCTATATCTATCATCTATATCTATCATCTATATCTATC
>NW_020717080.1:13011-49569 GCF_900518725.1 Notechis scutatus | reverse complement strand
AAGAAGAAGAAGAAGAAGAAGAAGAAGAAGAAGAAGAAGAAGAAGAAAAGAAGGAGGAAGATTGTGGGGTCCTTGGTGTTCTCTGAGCTTGGTGGTTTTCTTGCAGACATTTCATGACCCAGCTAGGGAACCTCATCAGTGCTAGCAGGAGGAAGCACTGATGTGGTTGCCTAGAGGCAAGAAGATTGTGTCATTGTACATAACTGGAAAGACTGTGGTATAAGTGCATGGCAAGGTATACAGGTAGTCCTCCACTTATGACCACAACAGAGCCCCAACTTTCCGTTGCTAAGCAAGACAGTCATTTTTAAACTGAGTTCTGTCCCAGTTGACAATTTTCCTTGCCACGGTCATTAAGCAAATCGCTCCGCTTGTTAGTCGCATGGTTGTGAAGCAAATCCGGCTCCCCACATTGACTCGGCCAGTCAGAAGGTCACCAAAGGCAATCATATGACCCCCGGGGAACACTGCAACCGTCAGAAGTACATGCCAGTTGCCAAGCAACTGAATTTTCATTACGTGACCCTGGGGATGTTACAACGGTCGTTAAGTGTGAAAAAGTCCCTTTTTTCAGTGCCGTTGTAACTTAGAACGGTTATAAGTCAAGGACTACCTGTACTAAAATCTCAACTCATGAGGTTACAGCAAGGGCCTTCAAACTTGGCAGCTTTAAGACTTGTGGACTTCAACTCCCAGAATTCCTGAGCTAACATGGACTGGAGGAGGAATTCTGGGAGTTGGAAGTCCACAAGTCTTAAAGCTGTCAAGTTTGAAGGCCCCTGGAATCGATAAAGAGAGGTAGAATAGATAGAAAGAGGGAGAGATAGAATAGATAGAATAGATAAAGAGAGAAAGAATAGATAGAAAGAGAGGTAGAATAGATAAGATAGATAGATAGATAGATAGATAGATAGATAGATAGATAGATAGATAGATAGATAGATAGATAGAATAGATAGATCAAGGGTCTTCCAACTTGGCAAATTTAAACTTGTGGACTTCAACTCCCAGAATTCCTGAACTAACATGGACTGGAGGAAGGATTCTGGGAGCTGAAGTCCACAAGTCCTAAAGCTGCCAAGTTTGAAGACCCCTGGGTTACAGCCTATCAAAATCAGGACCTTGGAGAGCTCTGCATCAGCCTTGTTAGAAAAAGTTAGAATGACAAGAGTTGAAAGGGACCTTGGAGGTCTTCTAGTCCAACCCCCTGCTTAGGCAGGAAACCCTACACCACTTCAGACAAATGGTTGTCTAATCTCTTCTTAAAAACTTCCAGTGTTGGAGCATTCGCAACTTCTGGAGGCAAGTTCTTCCACTAATTGATTTTTTTTCACTGTCAGGAAATTCCTCCTTAATTCTAGGTTGCTTCTCTCCTTGGTTAGTTTCCATCCGTTGCTTCTTGTCCTGCCTTCAGGTGCTTTGGAGAATAGCTTGACTCCCTCTTCTTTGGGGGCAGCCCCTCAGATATTGGTTTCCCGTTCTTCTGGACAATAGCACTGAGACATATATACCACTTCACAGCCTTCTCTAAGCGGTTTGCGGAATCAGCCTCTTGCCCCTCCCCCATAATCTGGGTCCTCGCTTTACCGACCTCAGAAGGATGGAAGACTAAGTCAACCTCGAACCTGGTGAGGATCGAACTGCCGAAATGCAGAGAGGCAGCAGTGCCCTGCTTGACGCCACCTCCTCAGGGGCAGCCGAGATCGGCCTCCTTGGCCGGTCAACCGTTCCAGCCATGGGAAGGTCCTGCCAAGAGCCACTTGGTTAATTTTGCCTATTAAAATAATCCAAGGAGGTTGGCTGAGCCACAGAGACCTTGAGCCCGAAGACCTGATTAGACTACTAAAAAGCCCTCTGCCTATTTTGATCCATTTCCAGGAATGACGGATGTGATAAGAGACAATCCTGCCCTCCGAATATGAAGACGTTAAAAGCCAAATCCTGTCCCAATGGATTAAAATTATCCTTGTTCTGCCATGGCATGTCAGGTTCTAGTCCAAAATTAGCAGGGTTGAGGCCGTAAAGACTCCAGGAAAGAGGCCACATTTTGGTCAAGATGTTATGTAAGGAAAGGATGCCAAGAAAAAATGAAATGAAATGAAACGAAACAAAAGGCTTCTCTCCACTCTTCCACTAGATTGTTCAAAAGAGTTTGCTTTTTAAATGCCTTCAAAGGAAGAGAGAGTGTCAGTAAAATTCATCTGGAGGAAGTGTGAAGTTTCTGTACTTATTTAGTAGCAAGATGGCCAGGGAAATAGCAGTGTTTGTTCTTCTGTAGATTGTCTCTGGTTTTCCTCGGGGCTAAATGGAAGCGGGGAAGAGGCAGCAAGAGAAGTCGCAGATGGCTGGAGAGATCCTTCCTTTCCTTCCTTCCTTCCTTCCCTTCCTTCCTTGATTTCAGCATCCTTCTTGCCTTCACTTCAGTATTGTCCTTCCCTCCCTTCTCTCCTCCCTTCCTCCCTCTCCTTCCTTCCTTCCACCCATCCACCCTTCCTGATTCCTTCCTTTTCTATCTCATAGAGTGGTATTAGTACCTCACTTGATCTTGATTGTAACAGAGGGATACAATCGAGATCAAGTGAGATACTAATACCACTCCATAAAGCCTTAGTAAGACCACAGCTAGAGTACTGCATCCAGTTTTGGTCACCACGCTATAAAAAGGATGTTGAGACTCTAGAAAAAGTACAGAGAAGAGCAACCAGGATGATGAGGGGACTGGAGGCTAAAAGATACGATGAACAGTTGCAGGAACTGGGCTTGGCTGGTCTAGTGGAGAGAAGGACCAGGGGAGACAGGATAGCAGTCTTCCAGTATTTGAGGGGCTGCCATAGAGAGGAGGAAGGGGTCAAGCTATTTCCCAAAGCACCCGAAGGCCAGACAAGGAACAACGGATGGAAACTGATCCAGGAGAGATTTAACCTGGAAATAAGGAGAAACTTTCTAACAGTGAGAACAATCAACCCGTGGAACAGAAGTTGCCCTGGGAAGTTGTGGGAGCTTCATCATTTGAGACTTTCAAGAAGAGATTGGACTGCCATTTGTCAGAAATGGTGTAGGGTCTCCCACTTGGGTGTGGGGTTGGACTAGATGACCTATAAGGTCCCTTCCAACTCTGATTATCTGTTAACTGTTATCTTTCTTTCTTTTCTTTCCATCTTAACATGTGACACATAGTGCAGTAGCATTTCCAGAAACCCTGCCATGCCTATTTATTTATCTGATCTTGAAAGGGGTGCCCTTGAAATGGATGATTATGTGAAAGTAGAAGCTGTGTCCCATAGCTACGGTTTCGTGTTTGTATGGACTGGGAATTCAACGATGCCTTCATGATTCCAATTTCCCCAGAGTTGCATGTAGGTAGGGAAGTGGATGGGTAGGAAGGAAGGAAGGCAAAAGAGAAAGGAGAGAGGGAGGAAATGCAACCGTGAAAGCATCTCCCAAACATTCCTGTCTGTTTTTAACACAAAAAGAGTTAAGATGATCTCCTTTTCCCATTTTCCAAGGCCTGAGCAAACATTTTATCACTCTCATCTCTAACCCTCTTAAGAGGCTAAAAAAAAAAAGGGGGTGGGGGAGAAATATCGTACCAATTTCCACTTGGTCTGTCATCCAAGAAGTAGACAGCTTGGTTTAGCTTTGTCAAGTCTGGCCAAGGTCAGAGAGACGCTGCAGTCTGACAACACAAAACAGAAGTTTTTACACTACAGTCACCCATTACTACCACCATTACATTCTGAATCTCCAGGCATAGAATTTAGAATTCTGTCCTTCTATCTAAGGGGATAAAGAAGAAGGGAGGGGGTTTCAAACTATTTCCAAAGCGCCTAAATGCAAGACAAGAAACTTGGGTGGAAACTCATCAAGGAGAGAAGAAAACGAATTTCCTGACAAGGAGAACAATTAAGCCAGTGGAAGGGCTTGCCCCCGTCCCAACTGTCGTAAGTACATGCCAGTTGCCAAGCCTCTGAATTTTGATCACGTGACCATGACGACACTACAAAGGGTCCCAAGTCACTTTTCCTAGTGCTGTTCGAATGGTGACTAAATGAACGGCTGTAAGTCAAGGACAACCTATTGTTCACCCTCTGGTTAGATAACAATACTTTTGTCAACTTTGGTTCATTCTGAAGAAAAAAAAACTTAGTTGGCTAATGCCCAAATAGGAGACCACTAGACAATGTATAAAAAAAAGAAAATAGAAGAAAACCCATCCAAATCGTTTCTGTATTGCTGAGAAAACTTCGGAGGCAGATTCCTGAAACCAGGAGGGTTTGGAACTACCTCCCAAAAAATACTTTCCCTCCTCCTCCAATTTTTATCCTTATCCTAGTAATAATCCTAAGAGCTGCCAAGAAACGGGATCCGCTATGGATTTAGCCAAGTTTGTCTCTGTAACCTGGATCAGACTCTGGTTCGGTTCAGGGCAATTGCAACCGACCTGGCTGCGTTCAATTGCAACCCACCTGGCTGCGTTCCCAAGGCCTAACGCCCCTTGCTTTCACTCCGGGAGTGATTTCACGCCAGGGCTTCCCACGACCTCTGAACACGCGTCCAGACGGCCAAACAGCCTCGAAGGCGATCCTACCAAGCTTGCGCGGGAGAAGCTGAACCGAGGCCGGGTCCCGAGGATGCGAAGGCACGGCCGGGAGCCAAACGAGACACTCCCTCCTCTTTCTCACAAACTAGCTTTTCCCAGCCCCCCACTTGGACCTGAGACGACTTTATTCCACCAACCACGGTTGAAACAAGCACCCAGCACTCATCCAGCTGCCCTTCGGGGCGTGGGGGGAGGCTAAAAAAGCCAGCCCTTCCCCCCACTCCCCTCCTTCCTCCCTTCCCCATTTCCCGTTGATGCGCTTTTGCGCGTCATTCTTCTTGGCAAAGGCGAGGCGAAGACGCGCCGCTCGGATGACGGCGGGAGTGGGGAGCAGAGGCAGGCAGCCTAATTTTGCCTGGAGGAGGGGGGGGGGGGGGGGGGGCCGAGGGGGGGTGGGGGCGGGGGGGGGGGAGGAGGACCCTAAAGAGCCGATCCGCGCAGGCTCCCACAAGGATAAGGCCCCCTTAGCTCCCACCTCCAACAAAGGGGGAGTCCCGAACCTCCCCAAACGCGCTTTGGCTACTTAGTCACCTTGCGGGCGCCAGTTGCAGAAGCCGATGCGGCGGGATAGGCTCCGGGGAGGTGATGGGGGCGGGCGCCGGGAAGAAGCGAGGGAAGGGAGGGAAGGAAGGACGAGACCCGCCCTCTGCCAGCTCCTTGAAAGGGGCGCGTGGGTGGGTGGGCGAGGCCAGGCTGGCGCTTGGGATCAGATTCCTCCCGAATGAGCCATGGCCAAACGGGCTCCGGGTTCAGGAAGCCTATTGGCAGCATCCTTTTAGTGAACGTGGGGATTCTCAAATCATCCAGGTCATGGTTGCCTCAAGGGGTGTGTTTTTTTTCCAAGAGTTTTTTTGGCTTTTCCAAAAAACACCCGTCACTTCTCATCCCAAGAAGCTTCCTCAGATCATATAAGTAATCCTTCCATTCTTCCCCCAGTCAGAACAGAAGAAGCTTCTTAGACGAGAAGCGTAAGGTCTTCCAGGGAAAACCGAAAGTCCAGTGGCCTCTTGAAAAAAGCACCATTGGGACAGCATTCCCCTAGGCACCCTGTTCTTGGATCGCTGCAGCAGGGCTAGGCTCATCCCGGTGGGTTTTTATTTTAAATGAATTTAAATTTATTTTATTTTATTTTAAATGAATAGCGGGTTTAGCGGGTTCTTTCCCTGCCAGGTGTGACTCGAGTATTAGCTCGCTCTCCGCCTGGAGTTACTTAAGAAGGGGAATGAAATCAATAAAAGATATGAAATGTGCAGGGAAGAGAGAGCCTGCTTGGGAAAAGCTGCAAGGGGGTTTTCTTGCAAGGGTTCTTGTAGGAAAGAGACGTCGGTGGCCTTCGTCTCCAGTGGGCCTTGCGTGATGTGAAATGGAGGACGTGAAGGGATAGCAAGAATCCAAATGGAGGGAATCAATGCTTCACCCTAGGGCTGAGTTAACCAGTTCTGGCTTCTCTCTCAGGAGAAGAAGACTATAATGGATGGATTTCTTATCTCCTGATCTCTTGCTTGTAAGGGGCGGATGATACTTTTGCAAGGGCCAGGTTGGCTTGGGAGAACTTGGAAGATGTGGGCAATCCAGAAGCATCACAACTTGGGTGGGTGTGAGTGGAAAGAGTTTTTCCTGCATCAGTTGAAGGATGAAATACTTTTCTCATCTAGATGGCCACCTAACCTCAGCTGATGGCGAAGGGGGTTGTGTGGACTTCTTTGTGGGTTCTTCACAACCTCCCTGATGTGGGAGCTATAAAGCTCTTCCAGAGAGGGCAGAGCAACCAATGATCCTCTGGGCAATGACATTAACCCTCTGGAGTGCTGTCCCATCTGCCCCTGTGCAATTGGCAAACCATACAGAGGTGCAGTAAGTTAACATTATCTTGTAAGCAATTGACAAATCAAATCAATAAGGCAGCTAATCATGTCACCGCTAGCATTTCTCATTGTTAATACTAGATATACCCAGTTCACCCAACCGTTCGTTTTATGTTTTAGCATCCAATCCCCCGAACCTATTTCTAAAACTTAAGCCTGCTCTCCAGTTTTTTTTTTATTTATTCTTGGCGGTTATGCAGTCATCAAACGTACAACGGTTCCTTTTATAGTGTCCATTCGAAGTTACATCAGTGAGAAAAGTGACTTATGACCAAGTTTCACCCTTATGACCACTGCAGCATTCCCCCAAAGCCATGTGATCAAAATTCCTAAGCTTGGCAACTCGGTTCGTACTTATAACGGTCGCCGTGTTCCGGGATCCCCTTTTGCAACCTTGTGATCAAGTCAAGGAGGAAGCCAGATTCACCAAACAACTTAGTAACTTAATAGCAGTGATTTACTTAACAAATGTCTCACTTAATATAATAATTTATAATAATTTAAATTTTGGGGGGTCAATTGCGGTTGTTAATTACTTGTATGCAATTTTAATCAAACCTCCTGAGATCACATCGCATTTCTCTTCTTTTGAATAACCCACAATACCAGAAATAGTTAAGTATTTCTGCCTAGGAAGAAAGAAAAAGGACCCACAGACTTCGCAACCTCCAAGCAAAAGAGGGAATTCAAGTATCAAGAGGCCAAACATGCTTCGTTATGAATTCTTTAATTTATACACCTGTTCCACAGCAGGAAAATCACATTATAGAGAGAGAAATTAAAACCCTCAATTGGTATTAGCCCCATCACAGAAATACTGTTATTTTATATATATATATATTATTTTTTTTAAAAAAAGGGAAATTATAAAAGGACCAAACCCACCCACCCCGAGATCCTAAATTAAATGTCCTCGTTAAAAAAAACCAAATGTACTTTGAAAAGAAATGGGGAGGTTTTGAGGTCTTAAAAGAGGGTGGTGTGTGTTTACCCTAACCCTCCCTTGGAGTGAAACGGGCAAGAGAGGAAGAGAAACAATAAACCTTTATTCCCAGATGGACCAGGAAGTTTTCCCTAGGACCGAACGGGTCCTTCTTGCTGTTTAATAAGAGTTTTCTTGGATTAAAACTTTTTAAGGTGCGATAACGCAAATCTTCAGGAATGGAGTAGAAAAAATGCATGAAGAACCCACTGGGAGGAAAAATAATAATAATAATAATGCAAAAGAGGCGCTGCATATGAAACCTGCCGTGGGAAGGAAACTTGAAAAATGGGGAGGGAAAAAAAATCTCCATCTTAAAGTCTTTCCAAGTGGACTTCAACTCCCAGAATTCCACCCCTCTGGTTGGGGAATCTTGGGAGTCCACCCATTGTAAAACTGCCCCCAAGTTGATAAAAACATGGCTCTGTTCAGGTGTGACTCTCGATCCCATCTCAATAATAAATCAAAACTTTGGCTTGGAAAGTCCTGGAACCCGCCTTGTTCCAGCGAGGAACGGATTAGGAGAGGCCGATGGGTTATAGGTAATAGCAACAGCACTTAGACTTATATACCGCTTTATAGTGCTTTACAGCCCTCTCTTCTTTTTCTGGAATTTTGGATCGCCGATGAAAAAGTCAGAGAGGAAGATTTGACTTCTCCCAGACCCCAAACCAGAGTTTCCCACATCCTGACATCCACGCATCTCACTGAGACTTCCAGGATATTTTGGCCTGTTTCCAAAATGAAGGAATGCCCAAATTGGGGGAGGGGGGGGAAAACCCCCCCCCCCCCCAAAAAAAAACTCTGGCACCTGTGGGCTGCTCTTGGCAGGGACAGGAAAGTCGCTGGCTTGGTTAGTGATTTCCATCTCAGTTTTGTCCTGCTTGCTTAGGGGGAAAGCAAGAGGGTGGGTGAGTGGGGGAGAGATAGAGCGAGGAGCAATTTCCTTCCCTTAAACCAGGTTGCATCGTGAAAATGCTGCAATGCACCAAACCTCTTTTGCAGGCACGTTCTCCCCGGGAAGGTTGGTGATATTGCGGAATGGAAGGGCTGAGAGGGAGCAAATAGGCAACTTTTTTGGGGGGGGGGAGGAGAGGAAAGGGGTGTCAGGTACAAGAGCCGGAGAACAATTACTATTTAGGGGTTCCCAGAGGCCCGCTGGAAGGACGGGTGGACATTTATTCAAAGGCTAAGCGGGAGTTTTACCTCCTCGGGGCAAACCATTTGGGGGCTGCTCGGCCTGCAAAGACATTCCCCCCAATTCCCCCCCCCCCAAAAAAAATAATAATATTGTCACTAATGGAGGGCTAACAGGTTGTCTGAAACCCACTTCGGTGCACCCAGTGCAAAAGGAACTGGGACTTTGGCCGTGCAGGTAATACCGCCAAGATCCAGTTCAAAATCCAGACCAAGGCGCATGATTCCCTTCAGCTTTTAACAACGCACATTTTGTGGCATAATTACGTCCTATACAAGGTATGCATTCTAGACACTTCTCGGGGTGTGCTACGTGAGCCAGCGAGCCAGGGAGGGCGCCTTGCAGATTTACAGTTACGCAAAAGAGAAGGCTGCCGCCTGAAATTTATTCCCGACTGTTGTGGTTGTTTGAGGAGTCTATTAGTCCCCCACAGACGACGTTACCAGGTGCCAGTTCCAGCCACAGCCCAAGAGAGAAACAAGAACTAGGGGAAGGATCAGCAGTGGAGAGTAATAAGAAGAGTTAGCCGTAGATCTGAAGGAGGAGAAAAGTTAGCTGTAGAGCTTAGCAAGAAAATTTAGCTATAGAGCTTAACAAGAACATTTAGCTATAGAGCTTAACAAAGGAAAGGCTCAGCTATAGGGCTTAGAAGAAGACTCAGCCATAGAGTTTAACAAGGAGAAGGCTCAGCTATAGGGCTTAGAAGACTCAGCCATAGAGTTTAACAAGGAGAAGGCTTAGCTATAGAGCTTAAGAACTAAAAGCCACATGATTTAACAAGTTAGCTATAGCGCTTAACAAAAGAGGATTAGCTATAGTGCTTAAGGAGAATGGTTAGCTATAAAATGGAACAAGAAACATTAGCCATAGTGGTTTAGCTATAGAGCTTAACAAGAAAATTTAACAATAGAATTTAACACAGAGAAAGGATTAGCAGTAGACCTTAATGTGTTGAGCAATAGAGCTTAACTTGGAACAAAAGCTTAACAAGAAAGGTTAGCAATAAATCTTAAATAATATCCTTCCCCATGGCTAGATCCTAGATCTCTGGGATAGATACACAGTCAGCAGTAGATTCACTCAGTTGCTGGGATCAGAAAAGATCCAACTCAGGTCTACCTTCTTGCTAAGAGCTGTAAAACCACCCTGCTTTCCAGCCAACATTCATCTCCGCTAGAAAGTAAAATGGCTCTCTTAAGCTTGGGGTAGCTCCTCCTAATCTTCTGTGACCTCCAAGCAGTTGCAACCTCACCTCTAGGTTTGGAGAACCAACCATCCAAAATCTCCACTGTGGGCTGTTGGAACCATCAACTGAAGCGCCCCCTCACCACAAAAAAAGAGAACACAACACACCTTCAGATTTTGCCATCTTGAGCAGCTCTGCTTAATTTATCAGAAGACACGGCCAGGGGACTTCCCAAATGCCTTATGGCTGACAGTTCGGTTCACACAGCAAACCAAGAGAGAAGGCATTCGGTTTGGGCTTAACCATGACGGCTTTTAAACCATGATTTGTGTGGGGGGGTTTCTCGTGCATTTTCCAAGACTGGGAATTGAGAGTCCAAAATATGCAACAGTTTTACAGAGCATAAAGACAGGAATTTCAAAGATTGGTAAATTATGCAACTCTTGTTTTAAGAGTTTTATAATGCCATTTTCTTCCCACGGATTACAAACCCTTCCCTGCTTTGTAACAAAGAGAAATGGAAAGAAATAATAATAATAATAATAATTTACTATTTAAACTTTTGCGCTCTTGCCTACATTCCCCGCCAAACGAGTGAAGGTGTTCACCCGGGCTGCGGAAATGGACAGAAGCAGCAATTTCAAAAATTAAACCAGCTTCTGATTCGGCGGGATGAGAACCGGAATGGCTCCCTCGCCCTCCGCTCCAATCAAAGCTGAAAGAAGCCAAAAGAAAAAGAAAATAAAAAAAGATAGAAAAACCCAAGGGAAAAAGGATCCAACGCAGCACGGAGCACCCAAGCCAGCCACCAAAAGGACACACACACAAGCTTTCCAGTCACTTCCCAAGCAGTTCACCCTATTTTTACAGTTTGGAAAGCGGAGCGGATCGCTACCCTCCTATGCGCACCTCTCTTGATCGCGTTTCAAAGTCGCCACCTCCCCATCCGGAAATCCAGCGGAGCTCATGTTCCGAATAACACGTGAGAGATTTTGGGGGGGGGGGCGGGGGGGAGGGGGGGGGAGGAGGGGGAGGGAGGGAGAGGGGGGAGGAGGGAGAAGGAAAGAGGGAGAGGATGGAGACAGAGGAGAGGAGGAAGAGGGAGAGAGAGGGAGAAGGAAAGAGGGAGAGGATGGAGAAAGAGAGGAGGAAGAGGGGGAGAGACAGGGAGAGGGAGGGAGAAAGAGGGGAGGAGAGAGGGAGAGGACGGAGACTGAAATGCAGAGAGGAGGATGCAGTGGGAAGGAGGAGAGGGAGGGAGACAGGGACATGGAGTGGGAGGGAGAGAGGGAGAAGGATGGAGACTGAAATGGAGAGAGGGAAGGAGGGAGAGGGAGGGAAGGAGAAGGAAAGAAAGGGAGGAGGAAAGAGAGAAGGGGGAGTAAAAAAAATAAAAAGAAAGCCGCCACCACTATCTGTCCTTCAACCCCTTTCTCTTAGGCACCAGAAGAAAAGCCCAATCCTTAAGACAGAGGAACAAAAACCGTGTTTTAGATTCTCTTTTTTCCTGGCTGTATTTTTATCCTTCTCTCCACCCACCACCGCCCAAGCCCAACGTGTGTGTGTGTGTGTTTTTCCTCTTTTTACACTGAGAAGGTCGTCTCTTTGCTTCTGTGCCATCGAGGGAAGGAAGCCAAGGATCAATAAATTACAGTTCTCTGGAAAAAGTGCTGCCTTGTCCTAAGTGGGGTGTGGAGAAGAAGAGAGGTGTGTGCTGAGGAGGAAAGGAGAGGAGGAGGAGGAGGAGGAGGAGGCCAAGTCCATCACGCTGCACTTTCTCTCTCGCCGTGGGGCTCCGCTGAGCCGTTGGCTGTTTTCTTGACTTTCTTCATACCCTCCATCACGCCCGAGGTGGTCACCCTGGGAAGGACAAAAAAATAAAAATAAAAAAGGGTTTTATTTACTCAGGGACAAGGGGGATATTTCCGCCCTGCTGTCCAGCAGAGCCTGAGGGACGGAAGCTGCCTGCACAGAGATCAGTTCAGGCCTTAGCAGCGGTGTGAGAGCTGTGGCTGCAGGCTGCATGGCGGGAGGGGAGGAAGCGGTGGCGCTTGATGAAGGAGAAGGAAAAGAGATGATGAAGAGAGAATAGAACAACACAGAGTTGGGAGGGACCTTGGAGGTCTTCTAGTCCAACCCCCTGCTCAAGCCGGATATAACCATTTCAGACAAATGGCTGTCCAGCCTCTTCTGGAAAACTTCCAGTGTTGGGAGTATTCACAACTTCTGCAGGGAAGCCATTCCACTGATTGATTTTTTTCACAGTCAGGAAATTTCTCTTGAGTTCTAGGTCGCTTCTCTTCTTGCTTAATTTCCATCCGTTGCTTCTTGTCCTGCCCTCAGGAGCTTTGGAGAATAGCTTGACTCCCTCTTCTTTGGGGCAGCCCCTGAGAGGTTGTAACACTGCTATCGTGTCTCCCCTAGTCCTTCTTTTCATTAAACTAAAAATACCCAATTCCAGCAACCGTCCTTCGTATGTTTTATCCTCCAGTCCCCTAATCGTCTTTGCTACTCCTCTCTGCACTCTTTCCAGAGTCTCAACATCTTTTTTACATTCATGGCAACCCAAACTGTTTGCCGTGAACCAAGGTGTTCAAACCAGGGTATGATTACGTCTGTGGTCTGGCATTTTCGATCAGGAAGTCCCCTTTGGCTGAGTTTTCAGCCTCACACCATGAGGCTTAACCTCTTCAGCGCCTTCTTGCTCCCTTCCTCATCAGCAATTCAGCTCTGCTGCCACAAAATTCACATCTCCTTGGTCGTAAAGCATCCAAAGGTGGGCTCAAAGGAGAACACCCCCCCCCAAATAAAATAATACCAATAAAATAATGCCAGGGGTGCCAGCTGATTTTGACAGAGAGCTTGTTCGTGAATGTGACACTCTTATTTTTTTTTTTCTCTTCCTTGCCCACTTCCGTAATATTTAGCCTCAAGATCCTTCGTCATCTTCGTAGCTCTTCCCTGGATTCTCTTGGACATCTCCAAGAAAAGTCTGCGCAGATATTTCTCGGGGTTGGCTGTTTCATTTGGCTTCCTGCCCTGAACAGGAGACTGGGCTGCCTCAACCCTCATTTGCAACTCTGATATAAATGATCAGTTGTTTTGTGTGTCTGCCAAAACGTGTTTTTTTTTTTAAAATGTAGCCTGCAGCATTTTAAGGCGGTGCGCATATTCAAAGGGGGGAAATATGCCACTCAGATCCTTTAAATGTAAATAAAACCCTCAGACAAACTGCATTATGAGCTCCCAATGATTATCCTTGTGGTGTAGTTGCTTTTTAAGATCACTTTTTTTTTTAAAGTTTCTGGGGAAAAGGAACGGTGAGTCCTATGGAGGAATCCTTGAATTTCCAGCTTCCTTTTTAAGAGCTTGAGGGTTTTATTCTCCCAACAGACAAATTCATAGCACCCAGTTTACCTCTATTTTAAAAATGATTTAAAATCCCTGGAGGTTTTGCAAAAAATAGACTGGACAACCACTTGACTGGAATGGTGTAAGATCTCCTGATTTGAGCAGGGGGGTGAACTAAAAGACCTCCCAAGTTTCTCCCAATTCTGCAATTCTGTTGATCATCCAGCGTTATCAGGCATGGTATGGACTGATCCCTACTTTGCCCAGGTCAGAGCTCCCAGGCCCAGGCGCCTTGGGCTCCGACCGCCCCAGGATAGGGAAGGCTATCCCAGAGGGCTGTGACTTACACAGATTCCATGTCCAAACTATCGTCTTCCTGAGAAAGCTGCAGATAAGGGTTGTCGGAGGCCGGCCTGAACTTATAGCCAGTGAGGACAAAGAAGACCAGGGTTGCCATTTCGTGCAGCAGCTGCAACAACAGACACAGAGACAGAGACAGAGACAGAGACAGAGAGAGAGAGAGAGACGATCGTTAAGTCCCTGTTTTCGGTGCCGTTTTTATTAAACGATCACGAAATGAATTGCCGTTAAAAAAATTTTTTTTGACCTGTTTTGTAAAGAGGGTGGGGTCAAAAGCTATTAATTGTTGCAATAGATCCACCGTAGCTAAATGTCTACGGAGGCTAAAAGGGATATAGGAGGAAGGAGCCACCTACCTGGTAAAGCCACTTCCACTGGAATGGAACTGCAATCTTGATGAGGATGGCGATGATGCGGGTGAAGTAAATGTAACAGACGATCTGGAGGTGGGGGGGGGGAAGGGAATAGTTAGTTAGTTCCAGAAGAGGAGATATGTCCTCAGACAGTGGCACAGGACAGAACAGACTCTGGTTCCCACCAGAGAATCCAAGTCGACCTAGAACTATCCTGTCCCAAAACTTCCAGGTCCATTGGTGGTCAGGTGGGTCCATCTCAAATTCCACCTGTTGAGAAGTAAGGCCTTGGGCCTTCTTCCATCATCCCTCACCCTTCTTCCTCGGGAAGTGAAAGGACGCTTCTCGCCGGGCCAAACGGAAGGGAAGATGCCACCCACCCACCCCGTCAACTTCTGCAGGAGGACCGCTTTTGGGAAGGTCCCTTCTTCAACCTGGGGCTCCCTCAACCTTACCAACTTTCAGATAGGTGGACTTCAAAGAAGATTTTCTTGTTTGAAGTCGTGTCGAAACAGGAGTGAGTGGAGTGGAGAATAGACAATAGAAAGTAGAGCAGTATTGACTAGAACAGAAAATAGAGTAGAATAGAGAATAGAATAGAGAATAGAGTATAGTAGAGAAGAATAGAGAATAGAATAGCATTAGAATAGAATAGAAATAGAGAGTAGAGTAGAATAGAAAAGAATAGAAAGTAGAATAGAGATAATAGAGAGTAGAGAGTAGAATAGAAATAGAGTAGAGTAGAGTAGAGTAAATAGAATAGAATAGAGAGAACAGAAAATAGAGAGTAGAGTAGAATAGAAAAGAATAAAAAATAGAATAGAGAGAATAGAGAATAAAGTAGAACAGAATAGAAATAGAATAGAATAGAGAATAGAATAGAAAATAGAGAGTAGAGTAGAACAGTCCAACCATCTGAAAGTTATCAAGCCTACAAAACATTGCTTCAATCAATCAGGAGACCCCAATTCTAGAGCTGTCTCCTTTTTAGGGGGCAGGAAGCAAATATGGGGATCGTTGTAAGCATTAAGGCATGAGCCTCCTGCAGCATCTGGATAGGCAACCTGAAAGGGCTACATGCCATTTCAGGATATAGTAGAGGAGAGCTAGATTAGGACGAGGGGTCCTGTCTTCTCCTCAACGGGGCTGGGGAATGACGGCTGCGGAATTCTGGGAGTTGAAGTCCACAGGCTTGACAGTGGCCAAGGTTGGACACCCTTCATTTAAAACCATCATCCCCTGGGGAGGAAATGATGGTTTCCATTTAAAGAAGGAATCTGGGTTGCTCCAAAAAAGGGGGATACCACCCCCCTCCCCCTCCTATCCCACGCCCCCCCCCCCCCATAACTCCTTACCATGACATAATAGTGTCTGAAGAGCTTCAATTTTGCTAAGTTAATGGCAGCTGCTGGAAAAAAATACACAAATAAGGGGAATCAAGAGGCAGACGAGGATTGCCTGCATTGTTATCCAATGGGCACTGGAGCAAGGCGAGGCAGCAAAAACTTTGCACCCTATGCGCTCAGGGCTGGTGGCCTTAGCTGCCTCGCTTTACCTGGCATCTCGGTTTGAAATTCAAGGCTTTGTTGTGCATCTATAAATAACCTTGGTTTCTCTCCCAGGTCTCGGAGAGCTGGAAGAATGGATTTCGGCTCACGTTTACCTATTTTTTTTTCCTCCTGAGAAATCCACACCTGGATAGTTTCAAGGGCGAAGGTGGCGGAGTCTCTAGGACTCGGCTGGGTGACAAGAGAGGCAGCCAACATCTCTTAGCCATCAAGGTCAAGAAAGCAACCAGAAAAAGCGAAGGAAGTCCAGCTGGCCCCTTGAAGAAGCACCTTTGGGACAACCACGACTTGGGAAGGCTGAGAATATCCACGGTGTCAGGGCTCTGGCAGTTACCCCCATTTAAATCATGAGTCTCGAGCCCAACTTCCAAAACTTAAAAGATTTATTAGGAGTAAACATGCCAGCATTGCCTAGGTGTAGCCGACTCTGAGACACATCATTCATTGTCACCCTGGACCCTGGTTTTCCCCTCACCCCTTGGGTGTTTAATTCATATTCTCCAATGGGACACATCCATAGCTCAGAGTCATCAATCATACCCTCCAGTTAGAATTTTGCACGGCAGAAACTTCAGTCACCTAGAAACTATCTTTGAAAAACATTTATGGAATGCAACCTGCCCACTGCTTCCCCCCCCCTCACCCTTCCTTTCTGTTGGCAAAAGACCTAAAAAGACCTTAGAAATATTTTATGAGTTGACACGCGGACAACTAGCCTGCACAGCATCTCCTCAAAGCAAGGGAAGGTTGGAAAAACGGAACGATTTCTCTGAGGTTGGGCTCCCTTTGCTCAAATCCTCAGAAAGGGACGTGCTAACTTTCCCCCAGTTTTGAAGACCATCACTCGGTCAGTCGTCAACCCCCTACAACAGGTAGTCCTCGACTTACGGCCACAATCAAGAGCAACACTTCCGTTGTTAAGTCAGAAAGCTGCTTGAGGCGTTGTGCCCCACTAGATGGCCATGGTTGTTAAGCGGATCGGGCTTCCCCATTGGCTTGACAGATGGTCGCAAAAAGGGAACATGGGATCCCCAGGGACACTGCAACAGTCATAAGTACATGCCAGATGCCTGTTGAATGGGGAATGCGGCAACGGTTGTGTGAAAAACAGCCATTCACTTCAGTGCCGTTGTAGCTTCAGTCACTAAACAAATGGTTGTAACTCAAGGACTACCTGAATGCCTGGGTGTTTTCTAGGAACAGAGCAACCGGCTCTATGAAGCTACCTGTAAGAGTCTTAATTACCTGCAATTAATATAGAGTGATGATTATAGCCAAGGCATCTGGAGAATCAGGGAGTGGAGAAAACGGTCTTATCCCTCCCCAGCTGAAGCTTAATTGAAATCAAAATAGGATTTAGATTTCAGTGAGATGGCCACTAAGATGGCACTGGACGGCTGTTTCAAAAGAAAGATCAACCAGCTGAAGGATGTTGGTCTTAGTCATTAAAAGGGAGGGAGGGAGGGAGGGAGGAAGGAGAAAGGAAGGAAGGAAGGAAGGAAGGAAGGAAGGAAGGAAGGAAGGAAGGAAGGAAGGAAGGAAGGAAGGAAAGGAAAGGAAAGGAAAGGAAAGGAAAGGAAAGGAAAGGAAAGGAAAGGAGAAATGAAGATGAAAGAAGGAAGGAGGGAGGAGAAGTGAAGAGGAAAGAAGGAAGGGGAAGTGAAAAGAAGGAAAGAGGAAGGGAAGAAAATAAAAAGGAAGGAAAAAGAGGGAGGGACAGAAGGAAGGAAAGGTGAAGCGAATACCTGCTAATTTTGGGGGTGTCTTGGAGCCTAAATCAATAAAGCAATTCAAATATTTGGGTCCTTGCAAGAGGCCTTGGCTCACTCAAGATGACGAGGGATCCATTACAGAGCCAAGAGAGTAACTCATGGATAGGGAGTGGCTCCAATAAATTGGGGGTGAAAAAACCCAGTTCACCGATACTGGTAGGAAAGGAGTTGCTTGGAACCTCCGGCTGCAGAAATCTGGCGGAACCTCGACAATACCTGAAACAGCCCCCAATTGGGGGATCAATCACTTGCCTTTCCCATCGGTGGCAGAAGCTTCCTGTAAGTGTCGGATCAACCTAGGAGAGAGAACGACCAGCGAATTAAATGGTAGATCCCTGGGCAGGATCCTTCGAGCCCACTGAGGCCTAGAAAAGATGGTGGATCTACATAGAAGCCCCCCCCCCCCCCGCCTCTCTTTGGGGTTGAATCGAGATGGGGCATAAATAAATGTATCCCGCTGAGGGAAGTTGGCCGGGTTTTTTAGCTCTTCCCCAAAGCAGTGGCCTTAGTTCCTGCAAACTCACCATACCACGGGGAACAGGATGGCCCCGCAGCAAAGGAGATCCACCAAGAACAGGATCTCTCGCCACAGCCCGTATTCCGTGGTGCCTTCTTCTGTGGATTCCATGATGATGAAGGCCACGTTTGCCAAGACCTGGGAAAGGGGGAAACGGGGCGAATCTGACAACTGATTGTAGACAAAAGGCCGGAAGCAACATTGGGTAGGTCTAGGGCTGTTTCATAGATGAGACTTGAAATCACTTTATCCCAGGACAAAATCCTCCGTGGATACACTTTGTCTAACACACACACACACACACACACACACACACACACACTTTGGATTTACAACCATAATTGGAACTGGAACATCCATCGCTAATGGATTCAGTAGTTAAACGAGTTTAACGCCTTGCTAAGCGACGGAGGTTTTGGGCTCGGGGGCGGTCATTCAGTCAAGGGCCACCTATATTTCCTGCCTTCCCAGTCACGAGTCCTCCGGGGAGCTGGCTGCACAGTGTGAGTTGCAGAAGAGAATAGGCAACCCTGCAACCAACGTCATGCACAAATTGGGACGCTGCTGTGATGACCCAGGGTGGGATACAAACTAAACACAGTCACAAAAAACAGGTGAAGCCCCTTTTATTCCTTCACTTTGATTCCAAGCTCCAAATATCCTTGACTGGAGACAAAAAAACTCCCACACAAGCAGTTACAAGAAGGAGGAAATGCCGTTTGAATTATAAAGAGTAAAAAACCAACACAAACCAGGCAAGATAAGGGCTTGAAGACGTCCACAGATAACAGAACACACACTGGGAAGGACGCCAAACTCAGAAAGGAACAATAAACTAGAGATATTTCCACGCTTTGTTTCCAGCACTGGCCCATACGCATGTCCGTCCTCTTATCCAGTTGTCACAGCTGCAGCCCATGAAGAGGATCAAGGCCCTCTCCTCCCCAGTAGACCATGTCTCTCCTTTATCCTCTCCTCCCTGCGTGCCCTAGGATGGAGAGGGGATGGGCCTGGGTTCTCCCCTGACTGCCCAGCCGGCCTCTGCCCTTCCCCAGCCTCCTCCACAACCTCCGGAGCCACATTTCCACCCCCTATCGGCTGTTCCTCCTCTCCCTCAGAGTCAGTCTCCACCAGAGGCATGACACCTGCTTACAACAAACCCAGCCGAGAACTTCCTGGCCCGTCTCACCTGCAACGGGATGACAATCATGAAAATCTTCTTGTCCTTATCGGAGAGGATGTGCTTAATAAAAGCCCAGCCTGTGCCAATGAGAGCTATGGTGATGAACAGCAGGGCTCCTTTTAACCTGGTTAAAAACACAACAGACACAAACGGCGACAGGTTGACTGACGCATCCGGCAATTCCCAAGCAGCCCTCAAGCAAAAACAGTTCAAAAAGGACAAGAGATAACACTCCGGTGACAATCATCTCCTAAAAGCAGAGCACATGGCTCAAATGCAAAATAATAACAATAAATCATATTTTAAAGGAATCTTAGGTACTATTCTGGGGGCAGGAACGGTGGCACAATGCTTTGCAACTCCAGGTTTGGAAATCCTGATTTTAAACATTTATAAGAGTCCTGTTTTGAGCTAAAAATACAGGGAGAAGTCCAAAGCTTCCTGGGTGACTTTTACCAGTTGTTCTTTCTCTCTTGGCCCAGCCTACCTTCAAGGATTGTTGTGAAAGAACCAGGAGGAGAGAGAGCAGAAATGCCAACCTAATGACAGATACAAATCTAACTTCACAACAGATGTCCACAAGGCTGCCTCTCCAACTGATAACAATCTCATAAGTTTCTGGTAACCTTCATGCTGAAATCTCATCAAAGACGAAACCATTTTAAAACTGCAAGCTTTTGTAGAAGTGAGGAGACACGGTTTGTCTTGCCACATGCCATCTAAGATATCACAGCTGCCATTAACCCATACTAGATTGGTTTAAATCTACAACCAAACTCCAGAGACTTACAGGTGTGTGATATAATAGACCACAGCCCAGCCCTCGATGGGGTAGCCCTGTGTGGAGATATAGTGGTAATCGATCTGGGGGCAAAAAAAAATAGAGAGAGAGAGCAGGAGTAAGTGCAAAGGTTGATATACAGCCATTAAACTTTTTAAGTATTCCTATCAAGTTTTGTTACAATAGCCTTCCATTCTAATAAGATTCTAAAAAGAAGAAACAAATTAACATGTAAATAAAATCCAATACAAATAAAGCTTCGATTTGGCTGACAATTGGGTAAAAAGGGGGTGTCTGTTAAATCCAAAGGTCCACTAAATCCAAATGTCTGCTAAATCCAAATGTCCGCTAAATCCAAATGTATGCTGTTAAGTGTCATTTGTGTAAACTGACCAAAGGATATAAAAATGTTAAGTATGTAATTATACAAATGATGTTGATGGTCCAGACTGTTTAATTAAATTTGGATTACTGTTTGGGAGGGAAGGGGGTGAATTCTGAAGCAAAATGTTGCTTCTTCCACTCAAAATCTACGGAATGGAAGTCAGAATAATCCAGGTTTTAGTGTAAAACATACTGCGGCTAAGTAAAGCAACTGGAACGAAGTAAGGCAAGACAGCCAAGTAATCTGCAGATGTTTTACAGCAATTCCTGGAAGTCAGTCCGGCTGATTGTCAGAGGTGAAAGAGATGACAGTCCAAATCATTGGCAAGTTAAGCACTATCTGTAGAAAAACAGTCTTGTTTGGCCTCAATCTCTGGAACAGGCAAACTCTTCAGAGGGCTGGACTGGCGGACATCCAAAGTCCCTTCCAGCCCAATGATTATAAACGATTCTTTCCCCCTGCGGCACAGGAACAAGGGAATCCAGGAGCAACTTACCGCATGGAAGACTAAAGAAAGGGATTTGGTGAAAGGAAGCAAAGCCATTAACCAATGGATCTTAAAAACGTCAGCCCTGCAAGACAAAACGGGACACCTGAAAAGTCAATAAACGTGTTTAGGTATTACAACCATTGCAGTATTTTCATGGTCACGTGATCAAAATTCAGGCTTTACGACTGCCTTGCTTTGCAAAGGAAATCTGATCTCCCTTGTTTCTCCTACAGCGAGAGGAGTATCTACCTGGGAATCTTCGGCTGCGATTCCTAAGATTGACCGATGGGCTCCAAGTGAAGCTTTCTTTGAAAATCCCCCTTGGGGAAACCGGTTCACACAGATTGACAGAACAACACGGTTGGAAGGGACACCTTGGAGGTCATCTTGTCCAACCCTCCCCACCCCCGCCCAAGCAGGAGATCCTACATGTTTTACCTGAGCTTCCGAAGGGTGTGGACCCACACGACCCCGGCCACAAAGAAGAAAAACGCCATGGAAATGTAGAGTTTGGGAAGCGGGATTTCTCCAGCGGAGAGGTAGCTGTTTGGATTATGCTCGGTGATGGCAATCTGCAAGCAGAACAGGGGTCACCAGAAAGCTGGAAGCTGTTTGAAGGTCAAAGGGGAGAAGACGACAAGCATCTTATGGAACCCTGGCTGGGAGGCTGCTTCAGGTAAGGATCCATTCCTCCAAGGACAGGAAAATGCCCTTCTCCGAGCAGCAGGCTGGAACTCTACGGTCCTTTTTCAAGAAGATATCGTAGAATAATAGAGCTGGGTGGGACCTCGGAGGTCTTCTAGTCCAACCCCCTGCTCAAGCAGGAGACCCTAGGCCATCCTGGACAAATGGCTGCTTTTCAGTTTGTGTCTCTCATCTGCTTCTGTATCTTCTGGACCTCGGGGACCGTTTCCCTCCCACGCAATTCGCAGCCAATTTGCTCCTTGGTAGAAACACTGAGGTTGTGTGAACGGGTTAGGGTTAATGCAAGTCAACGAGATTTCTCTGTCTCACAATCCTGCTTGGTTTCATTTTAATTCTTCTTTTTTTTTAATTTAAGACCCTTATTTATCGTTCTGATGTTTTGTAAGACGTTTTATATGATGTCTGTCAGCCATCAATGGATGGATGGAATAAGAGACAGACAGACAGACAGACATATATATGGATAGACAGACAGACAAATGAAATGAGAGATATAGATGCAAATAGATAGACAGACTTTTGATAAGGAGTTTCATCTGGGAACAATGAAACGCCCACGAGTAATTCAATTCCTGACCCTTGGAAGGAAAAGAGAAAGAAGAAAAGCAACTTACGTCCAAGCTGAAGGGGACTTGTTCAATCTGCACGTTTCCCAGTATGCACTTGTGGAAATAAAGACTATAAAGTCCTTCTTGTTCTTTTGAATTGATGCTGAACTGAAAAGCACACCGAAAGAAGAAGGGATGACTTTGGCCAGATTTTGCACAGATTGCGAATTAAGGTGCTTTATTGGCTATGTTTTTTTTTTTACTGTTTTTCTTTGTTGCAGGTTTCACTACAAATTACTTTACCAGATAACTTTGGGGTGGCTGTGCACAGCAATATATACAATTTATATATTCATTCATTCATTCACTTTCTACAGCCACCCGACTCAATCAAGTGACTCTGGGTGGCTTTAGAAATTACATACCCAATAAATATCCAGGATGGCATTCTGCTGATATTATTTACCTCTCAAATATTTTCATCTATTCTATTGCAAAGCTGTCTCCATTCTGCTTTCAAAGCAAAATGAGAGGAATTCTGGATGCGCCTGGATAGCGTAGTTGATCTCTATTCATTATTTCATTGGTGACATTTTTTTTTTATAAGGCTCAGCAAACACCACTGAAAAACGTTTCAGCTGTAATATTTCGTTTAACTGAAAAAAATTATCTTGCCCTCCTGGTGTCTTCGCAACTGCCACAAAGGCAGATGAACGCAACCAATAAAATCCCTCTACAATAAACGCACAGCAACACAAAACAAATACAGTTAGTAACAACCTGTGTTACTAGCTTAACAGTGGCAGGGATTCCTTAACAACAACAAAAGTCAGAAAAAGGAATCAGTCCAGTGGGAGCCTCAACTTACAACCGTCATGGCATAAGACAGAAATTCCGGGCTCCATTAACGGTCGTAAGTGAAGGACCATCCGAACAGCAAAATAAAAGGCAAAAAGAAACAGGAATCCAACAACTTATATGAGCAGAGCCAAATAACGGAAGAACAGGATTTAAGAGACAAGTCAGGGAATCTTTTGGCTGGCAGGAAGCCGATGTTGTTTTTCAACCTGCAAACAGGCAGGGCCAAATTTAAAAATTTATTTCATTTTCCTCTTTGAGGAAATGGTAGGCAGTTCAGCCCCCTTGCATGAGTGGATGGCCATGGCGAATAGGCAACAATACAAATCTAATAAACTAATAAAAAATGTGCACGCACACACACAAAACACAACACACACACACCCTGGCCATTTCAAACCAAGCCAAGGCCTGCTCAGGTTTCATAAGGAATGGTAAGGACAAAAAGCACCTACCTGGAATGAAAAACTATTGTTCCCGCTTTGCATTGGGTGTGTTCTCACAGCAGGCACCTGGTGGACAAAATATATATATATATATATTTATATGAAGTTTTGTGGCTATGCCAAATCAGATCGGAAGCAACAGGTATAAATTCTGGTCACCGTATTATAAAAAAAAGGTGTTGAGATTCTGGAAAGAGTGCAGAGAAGAAGAACAAAGATGATTAAAGGACGAGAGGCTAAAACCTACGAAGAACGGGTCGCAGGAGTTGGGTACGTCTAGTTTCATGAAAAGAAGGACTAGGGGGTGACATGATAGCAGTCTTCCAATATTTGAGGGGCTGCCCCGAAGAAGAGGGAGTCAAGCTATTCTTCAAAGCACCAGAACACGGATAGATAACCTAGTTTAATCCTTGGTGACTCCCCGACAATAAACTGCCAGAGATTGGGGTTGGTAAGAGGCAGGCAATGAAGTTAAAAAAAAAAAAAAGCTTTCAAAAGCTTTCTTCAAACTGATGATAGCCTCCATGGCAACGTTGCTCCAGGCTGGCAGCCTGAAGACGCGTGGACTTCAAACTCCCAGAATTCCCCAGCCAGCAGGCTGAGCATCGCATGCAACAGGTTGGAGAAAAAACATTACCTCTTCCGTTGAGAATCGAGCTGCTGCTTACCTGGACTTCCGTCGTGTTGTCCTTAGGCACCTGCTTTGGTTCTAAAAGGTGAAGACAAGCAAAATCAGAACACGATTCGAACAAGGGAGGGCGGGAAATGGGTACTTTAGATCATCCAACTGGCCTGTATGCAGAAGGACACATCTACATGACCTTCAGACTTAATTACAGGTAGCCCTCGAATGGCAACAGTTCCTTTCGTGGCTGAAGTTGTACATGTCTCACTGCGTTGTACTGCATATACACCACGTCCCTCAACTTGTCTGGGTACCCTAAAAGTACTTTTTTTCAGGAGGCAACTGGACTTTCTTGTTTTTTCCTTCTTCAGCTCTGACAGGATAGTGGGGAATGGAAGGATTTATATTCCTTGCAGACAGAACTGGTCTTTTGCATCCTTTTAAAGGGTTGTTGAAGGACTTGGGAGATTTACCTAGGTCCTCAGGGTCACCTGAGTAGTGCTCCTGAGTCCTGTAGTCTGCAATTTTTTTTCCCTCTGGAAATCCATTCCTACTCCCACACCATTCAAAAAGCACCTTTGGGACAACTATGACCTGGATGACTGAGAATCTCTACAGATCGGGTGTCTGGATGTTTTATCCTTGGGGTGGAAAACCTTCTGCCTTAGTGTATTTTGGGGTTTAAAGTGTGTACGTCTACTGTGTTGGTGGAATCAATATTGTGATCCTTCAGGACAATGACGGAGAATCAACCACAGACAGCTCTATACCAGCACTGGGTGAATTCTTGGCTTCTCTTAATTATTTCTTATATAAGAATTCTTAAATTTCATGTCGCAAAGGAAGTGCCATGTTGGGAAAGAACTTACCAGATTTCTCGGTAATTCCTGGAGGACCAGTTGCTTGGGATTCGCTGAAGATAATGTCAGGCAACTGTGGGGTTTTGTTTTCGAACTTGACTTTGACCCTGCAGGCGACAAAGGACAAAGTTTGAGTTGAATGCTGATTGAGAGGCCAAAACAAAAGAACAAAAGAACAAGAGCATCGGATGACCCCAATGTCACAGAGTCATTTCTTCCAATTTAGTTTGCACCAAAATGAGACACTGGCTTATTGATCTTTTTGTTTTAATTACACTCCTTAAATAGATTCAATTCGTCCAGGAGAACGAACGACTCTGGCATGCTTTAATTCTCAAATTAACTTGAGCAATCTTTCAAAATCTTTCCTTTTAGGCATCTCATTAAAATGACTGGGATATTCTCTATCCTCAGATAGAGAGAAAGAAACAGAGACAGAGAGAGAGAGAGACAGAGAGAGAGATGAAATAGAGAGAAGAAATAGAGAGATGAGATAGGGACAGATGAGATATAATTATTAGATATAGAGATAGATAGATGAAATAGATAGATAGATAGATAGATAGATAGATAGATAGATAGATAGATAGTTTTTAAAAGACGACTTTAAGCTGTCTTGGCTGCATTGCTTTTGAAGCTCAGCAAACATTAAAAACAGAGCTTTCTACGTGTTTCTCAACCCTGGCACTTTAAAGATGTGTGGATTGCAACTCCCAGTATTCCCCAGCCACCCCCAGTTCCCCCAGATTCCTTACAGCTTCTCTGAGAAATCCAGGAGCAGAATGATAGCCAAGACTTCATGGCTTGGCTTTTGATTCAAGATGCAGTAATCCACTTTTTCGTTCTGTCAAAAAAAACAAAAGAAAAAAGAAAAAAAAGGCGGTGGGGGGGAGGGAAGCAAAGAGATACTTATAGGATGAGGATGAACCCCTTTAATTAAACAGCATCCAAACGGCTTTTAAAGTCAGCTGGTCTCGGTACGATCCTCGACTTATAACCACTACCTTGTAACTAATGTGTGGCCCTCTGTTGTGCCTGGAAAAGGTAACGAATCACAAGGCAACCGAGAACAAGTTTTAGTTTGCGTGACAACTAGATTTGACAATATTTGTCCAAAATGCACGGCATTACCCAATTCAAAGAGTTTCAGAGCAGCTGAATATCCAGGTAGGACTTTCTTACCAGGTAAGTGGGAAATCCATCGTTCTGCGTTCGATCTAAGCTGAAGCCCACCTGAAAAAAACATATATATATTTTTAACGAAGGGTTAATATTCGAGGCTGCCTGCAGGTTTTGAAAAAAGCGAGAGACACTGATTTAAAATCCGATGTGCCAAGGAAGCAGGCCTATTTCTTCTGAAGACCAGCCACTCTTGGGGGAGCGAGTTCAAATGTGAATGTCCTCCTTCTACACTCAACCACAGTTGCGTGACGGACGTCGGGCCAAAAAGGGACTTACCTGAATGTCTTTGTCACTCTCCCCCACGGATTGGACCGAGAGGCTGTTGACGGTGACTCTCATGAACCCATTCCGGAAGAAGCCAAATGTGTTGAGGTGGACTTTCTGCCTCAGATCATCCTGGAGCAGAGGAAACGGAATTTCTGTTTATAGGGGGCCATAGATGGAAGCGGGTGTCAGCAAAACAGCCCCATTGAATGTTTGGAGTCCTTGGTGGTCCCTGAGCTTGGAGGTTTCCTTGCCGACGTTTCATTACCAAGCTGGGTAACATCATCAGGGCTAGAAGGAAGGAGGGCTTGATGATATTACCTATTTGGGTAATGCAATGTCTGCATGAAAACCACCAGGCTCAGAGACCACCAAGAACCTCCCACAGTAACCTCCTCCTCCTCTTCTCCTTTTCCTCCTCCTCCTCTTCTTCCTCCTCCTCTTTTTCTCCTTCTCCCCCCCTTCCCTTTCTTCTTCTTTGTGGAACTATGGGAAGCCTATGAAGCAGTAGCTAATTGCCAAATGCAGGTAGTTCTCTAGTTATGGCCAGTCGCTTAGTGACAATTCAGAATTACAAATGGACCTTCCCAGGGTTTACTTACAACCCAGATTTGAACTTCTGACAGCTGCCCCCACCCCCTCCCCGATCACATGATTATATTTTGGGCGACTGGCAACTGGCCCACATTTACGGTAGCATTCAAAGCCAAATAAACACTCGTGCCTTTATTGTCCTGGGTGCAATGTCAGTTGGCTTTTTGCTTGTTTGTTTTGAGAAGATCACGAAAGATGGAGGTTACGGTACGCAGGGGAGAGAAACAAAAAAAGGGTTCCTAATCACGGTTGAAAGTCACTGGCTTGGCTGCCCTCTAACCATCTGTGTTATAATTAGACTCACTAATCACCTACTCGTACAATGACACAAATCTCCTAAGATCTGCCAGGAGGATGAGACCCCTGATGAGCCTCCATCTGGCAGGGTTTGGAGAACGTGGTCCCTCACCAGAGACGCATTCCACAAAGTCGAAATTCTGGTGGGGCTTCCAAGTGATCTGATTACGGAGAAGAGAGACCACAGAGACAGAGCTACGACAATCCTCCACTCATCTTTATGAGTGCCAACGCTAGTTGAACACCCAGAACGACCTGAATGGCCTCAAGGTTGCCTTCCAGAGTCCTTCAAACACAATGTCCACGTAAGGGAGATCCTCAAAAGACATGCCTGTTGCAACTCGGAACAATTGTTAAACTGTTGTAAGTCGAGCACTACTGGTATTGTAGGAAATGAGCAGGGTGAACTGGACAGTGGAGTTAAATGTGTCATCAGTTTGGAGTCGCTGCACAAGAGACCCAAGGATCCAGACGGCTATGAATCCCGTTGACCTTTATCTAGCGCCAATTTAGCCCTGACCGTTAGTTGATTAAATTGTAGTATCTAGGTTGCAACAATAATGTTGCTTTGAAGCCAAAAAAATGTTCCTGGTTAATTTGCACCTGACAATTAACTGTAATACGAAGAGGCGCTGAATGGCTGTCCTGATTCAGCAGGAATCTTTTTCGCTTATGACTGCAGTTATGTCAG
This sequence comes from Notechis scutatus, assembly GCF_900518725.1. Next base: position 21,908 of record NW_020717080.1, on the reverse strand, counting down.
GCTGCAAGAACCAAGGAGGACATGTAGAATGACTTCTGAGCGTTTTCCTTCATTCGTTCCTCACCTCCAGGCAAAAATCTTGCCAAACTAAAGCAAGTATTTGCGTCGCTATAAATACACTCTCTAAGAATTGCGAGGGGGGAGCTGTCTGAACTCTCTTCCTCCCAACCAAGCCATCTAAGCTTGTCTGACGCTTGGGCCTTCTGAAAGGCAGCCCCTCCTTCCTCCTGGGAATCCAGACTAAGCTCCCCACGGAATATATATATTCCTAACTTCGGAAGTGCAATCGGATTCTCTTCATATTTATTCACAAAGGTCTGTGATGAAGATGCTGAGGAAGCAACACGGAGTAAATTAGGTGCAGTACTGCTTCGGCAGTAGAACATGGGAACAACCTTAGGAAGCGGGAGGAGGAAAATGATCAAATAAATTAGGGAATAATCAGATAAAAGAAGGAATAGCCCAGAGCTGCATAACAGGCAGAGAAAGAAATTCAGAAAGGAATCTCCTTAGCTTTTCAGGCTGAAAAAGAGACGGTGGGAGATTTGTACTTTCAGACTTGCAAGATTCTATTAATATAGCTTTTGAGAACAGTCAGAGAAGAGGGAAAAGCCCAGAGCTGCATAAAGGACAAAGAAAGAAACTCAGAAAGGGATCTCTCTAACAGACTGTAAAAGAGACAATGGGAGATTTGTACTTTCAGACTTGCAAGACTTTGTTAAGGTAGCTTTAGAATAAATTAGAATTAGTTGCTCTGCTTGCATTTTCCATCAGGTTTATCTAGGAAGGCTGACAGCTTTCTAGGGCATTCATAAGATCTTTCTGGCAGACCAATTCTCACAACGTACAGAACAAAATCAACTTTTATATTCCTATCAAAACCAAGAATCATTGCAAAATTAGAGTACAAGATATCTGCAAAATTCCAACTTTTTTTTTTTTAGTTTACTGCCAAAAAAAAAGTAGTAGTAGTTGGTTTGGTTCAGCAAAGGAACATTTCACAATACTGTCAACTCAACACAATAAAATATGGTGACACACCAACATATTTCCTCCCACCCCACCCCCCACCCCCCCAGCAACAATATCAAATGCTGAAGTGATATATTACGAGATTAAGAGTTCTAGCTGATGTTAACTGGATGTTCTGAACAAAAAAATTTAAAGAGAATAAATTGTATTTTCAATTGCAATGTTAAGCCTCAGTAGCTGAAAAGAAAGCTATATTGTAAGCACGGTCACTGGTGCATTAAAATAAACCACCTTAATACGGTGCTTACTGTTCTTTCAGGAAATGAGATATATTTTCTGAGAATTGCAGTTATGAAGGCAACTTGTATCCGAGGATAAAGGAAAGCCATTGCCTAGTTAAACTTCTTACAATTCGAAGATTTCAAAAACAGTTCAACATGAAACAACCTAGTAGTAACAGATCAAAATAGTAACAGATCAACGTCATTCCGAGCTAGAAATTTTAAAAACCCACTTAAAATTAAGCAGTGTCACAAATATACACAAATGTGAGTGGTGCGGTGCGCTTAGAGGTGGAGCTCTCGGTTCACAATCAGGAGGCTGTGAGTTCGATCCGAGGTAGAGGCAGATATTTCTCTGGGCACAATGAGAATACATCTGCTGAATATAACTCTGCATCAGCGACAGGAAAGGCATCTGGCCAGTCAACTCTTGGCTCTATTCAGTTGCCCAGACTCCACCCCGACGCAAGGGATTACAGGGTCGTTGAAGGAGGAGGATGGTGACAGATATAGATAAAATGTAGCATGAACAAGCAAAAGGATCATCCTGACTATTTCCACTTATGCATTTGCCACCACTTGTAGAGTCTTGCTAGACATTTTACTCGAAAGACACTCCAAGTAGTAATTTTAAGACATGACGCCTTCCGTGGACCCGTGCCAAAAAAGCTGACTTTTAAAGAATGCGTTTAAAGCGGGCCGATTCAACACGTGCAGGTTGAACAGGGATCCAAGATGAGGATGATGGGTCTAGGATGTACCAGCCTAAAGAGATGGGGCCTGGGGTAGTGAGAGTGGAGGGTAATAGCCTTAAGAGATCCCAGGCTGGGGATGATGGGGGTGTTGGGGGGGGATACAACAGTCTTAAAGGAATCCAGCCAAGAGTGATGTGACTGGGGTGCAAAACCGCTAAAGGATTCCAAGCTGGAGATGATGGGACTGGAAGGTACCATCCTGAAGGAACTCAGCTGGGGAGGATGGTTGTTGGGATACAAGTGTCCTAAAAAGGAACCTAGCGAAGTACGATGGGACTGAATGGATTCCAGCCTGGGGATGATGGCTTTTAGGGGAGGAAAGTGCTAAAGCAACCCAGCCAGGGATGATGGGACTCAGCTGGGGATGATGGGGACGGGGTGTAAGAAGGGGCTGGGGATGATGGTGTTTGGGGTAGAAAACTCCTAAAGCAACCCAGCCAAGGACGATGGTTCTGGGGTGTACCAGCCTAATGGGGTTCCAGGCTGGGGATGATGGGGCTGCAGGAACGGGGAGTATCTGAGGGCTGGAGGCTCCGGGTGGGGCGGGGATAAGGCCCTCCGCGTGTCTCGGCGCCTGCCCGTCCGCCCCGTCCGCCTCCTCGGCCGCCTACCCTGAGGGTGAGATGGTGGAGCCGGGCCTGCGCGGGGCCCCCGGAGAGCAGCCCGGCCAGGAAGGCCAGGAGGAGCCGGCAGGGGAAACCGGAACCGCCGCCGCCGCCGCCGCTCCCTCCCGACGCCATCTTCACTCCAGCAACAACATCGCCCCGCCCGCCCTCTTCCGGGGTTAAAGGTCACCGGCCGCCCCGCCTCTCTGGCGGCGCCGGCAGGAGCGTCGCGGGACTTCCGGTGAGGGGAAAGCGAAAGCGGGCGGACCATAGAGAGGCCGGGAGAGAGAAGGGTGACGTCTCAACTAGCGGCCGCTGCTTTCTTCGCGCATGGAGGGAAGGCGGGTGTCTCAAAGGGCGCCCTCTGCTGTCTCCCAAGGGTGCTGCACCCTGTCACACCGCATCCTGAAGCCACATTTCATTGGTTATGAGTGTTTTTATCTATCTAATCTATCTTATCTATCTATCATCTGTATCTATCTAATCAGTCTAATTTATCTATCTCATCTATCATCTATCCACATACACACACTGTTGTAAGTATATACATGCACACTACATTTATATATTCAACTTTATTCATATATATCAAGTACACAGTATGTGTATATATGTGAACATACACTCATATATTTTATATAACTTCATATAATATATAATATATTTATATAACTATATAATATTTATATAACTTCACGTATCAGCAGTCAAATGTATATAGCCAACTTGTATTTGTGTTTGGTTTTTTTTGTATATGTTTGTGTGTATGCATGGTGTGTGTGTACTTGATATTCTTACTTATCTTCCCCGCAAGCATAACATAAACCACCACGATAGGGGTTAACCCACTCGCCAAAGATATGGTTGATAAAGCCATGGCTTAGTCTCTGTGTTCAACCCAGATACAAAACCCAGCCTCACAATAATTCTACTACAAAACAGGCTCAAAGCCTTCATACATAATAAATATATATATACACACAAAGACAACCTGCAAAGGCAGGAAGTATAGACTCACCTGCCCCTGCCTTCATCTCTACCCAACCCTTCGGTAGTCCAGCCAACATGTTTTTTAAAAAAATAAATTTTATTGAATAAACATTAAAAACAATCGAACATAGTGCGACTTTCTTGGGCATAATTTTGGCCATACAAGTATAGAGATACACATAACTATTAATTTCCTTTTTCCCTTATGTTATTAGTATAGTGCTAGCTGCATATTATTTCTGTTTACATTTATCTACAATTATATACATATCTACAACTGCCTTTTATACTCATGTATTCGTATCATCTCATATTTGTCCATTATATTCCATTCTCTTTGGTATACAAAACTTTAACTTTTATTTCTATAAAGCGTCAACCCTTTCCTTCTTTTTCCTTGACTCCAGCCATTAATACATTTTACTCTAGACTTCATAATATCCTGTCTAACCCTTATCTTTGATTTCTAAAGTTAGTCTCTCCATCTCTTGTTTTATTTTGCACTAATTATGTAAACACATCCCCCAATTTGGGGTAGTTCAATAGATATTTGTGCTGTTTTGTGTACTTCTTGGAGCCCTATTATATTCACATTCATTTTATTAAGTTTGTTGAAAGGTTTTTTCCTTTTTTGAGGTGAATTCAACCCATTTATGTTCAAGGACAATATCCATATTTCTTCCTGCATTTTCTTACTTGAATCTAGTTTTAATTGTTATTCTGGTTTCTCTTGGTTCTTCTCTCAGCCAACATGTTGTGTACATTCAGTGAAGGTGTAAAGAAAGAAAGGTTGGCTCACCATATTAAATCCACCCCATGTTTGAATTTCCTGCATAATATCACACATACCAGAGAGGGTATGTAACAGTAAATGTTGAGGATCCTTACATATTCAGAGATATCTTTGCTTATCAGGAGTTGAAGATTAAGTCCGGAAGTAGTATGAACAAGCCCGAAGACTCCTGAAATTTACAAAAAGGTTTACAATCCTTTTTCGTACTACCTTCTGTCTAATTTGGCAACTTATACAATCTTCTTTTTAAGCAGGATGAGATTGTCCCGAGTTGATAACTGATAGGGGGGGGAAAAGTTTAATTAGGCAGAATCTATATTTGTAATATATTCCTCTGGTGGTGCCAATGTTATAATTTGGGGTTGTTTTTTTACCAGCCTATTTGATGGCTAAAATCTGTTTTTCCAACTGCTGTTGCTAATCTCGTGGCCAGATTCAGAAAATATTTTGCTTTGAACATCCTGTTGAAACCTGACAACACTGCAGACATAAATATAAACAGACAGATTAATGTAGCAATGAAGTATATGTGTGTCTGTGTGTGTGTGTGTGTCTCACAGGGTGAAATTGACTGGTGTTCTCCCTTTCACCACTAGATGTTGCGTGAATACATTTCTTTGCCAGATTTCAGTACGCATTTAATTTAAGAATCATTACTTTGACTTCCTGTTGTAATGATTAAGCTGCTTGCTTAATTATTCAAACGATTCTACAAACCAATTGAAAAATGAATTGTCTTAATGTAGGACTCTAAAAACTGACCTTGTTCAATGTTAAGATAAATCATGCTTGGCTTAACCTTGGTTTAGTTTATTAATATAATGCACCGAGCTGATCATCGTAATTCAACTTTTTTTTTTTTTGCTCTGTAAAGCCGCCTGAAAAGTTTCGTGAAACATAAAAAGATGTGTAGTTTTTTTTTTTTCCTTTGAACGTGCTTGAATGTGGCAAGTGATCCTTGATGAGTTTTGATAGCTGTTGGTATTATTGTTTCTTTCGTGCTTCATTATGGCTGGGGATGTGTTGTGTGTAAGACGAGCAGCATCGAAGTCTTTCTGTTTAAATAATCAAAGTCTTTTGATTAAAGTGCTTGATTTATAATGGTTCATTTAGTGACCATTCAAAGTTACAATAGCGCTGGAAAAAATTTTGACTTAGACCATTGTTCACACAACCCTGGTGGCATTCCTGTGGTCACATGATAAAAATTCAGATGTTTGGCATCTGATTCATATTTATGACAAGTCACGAGATCCCCTTGTGCGATCTTCTGACAAGCAGAGTCAATGCGGAAACCAGATTCACTGAACAACGAGGTTACTAACTTAACTGCAGTGATTCACTTAATAACTGTGGCAAGAAAGGTCATAGAATGGGGTGAAACTCCCTTAAGAGCTATCTCATTTAGCAGTGGAAATTTGGGACTCAGTTATACTGCAAGCTACTCCTACTACTATTTGGCAGGTCGAATCCCACCAGGCTGAAGGTTGACTCAGCCTTCCGTCCTTCCGAGGTGGGTAAAATGAGGACCCAAATTGTTGGGGGCAAGAGGCTGACTCTGTAAACCACTTAGAGAGGGTTGTGGAGCACTGGAAAGCAGTATATAAGTCTAAGTGCTTTTCCTTTCCTTTCCTTTCCTTTCCTCCCTTCCATGGTGGTGCAGTGGTTAGAATGCAGTATTGCAGGCTGACTCTGCCCACTGCCAGCAGTTCGATCCTGACCAGCTCAAGACTGACTCAGCCTTTCATCGTTCCATGGTCGGTAAAATGAGAGCCCAGATGGTTGTTGGGGGCAAGAGACTGACTCTGTAAACAACTTAGAGAGGGCTGTAAAGCACCGTGGAGCAGTATATAAGTCTAAGTGCTATTGCTATATGTCAGGGACCACCTGCAAGCTGAAACTAGGAATTGGATCGCCTTGCTCACGTCAAATGCAGCAGCCAGTTTTCTTATGGTCTGTTCTCTCGTGCTTTTAAAAAGCAAATTCTGCTTTTCTCGGTGTATTTAAAATAGTTTCTATGCAAAAATGACTCAGGTCTTCTAAAATCGGGCTGATCCTTGACCACCAAGGCCAAAATATGCAAAAATTTCGTTCCTTCCGCTGTCTCATAATTAACATCCATCGAATTTTTTTTTTAAAAACTTTACTTGCTGCATTTTATTTTTACTATCCGTTTCTCGACCAAAAAAAAACGGGCAATGAGACTTGCACGATCAGGAAGAAGCTGTGACTGTTATAAGTGCGAGAACCGGTGGCGGGTCCCTTCTTTTCACTTTGAATGGTCACTACATTGTTAAGTTGAGGGCTTCTTATGAAAATCCACGGCTTGTTTACACTGGGTCCCAAACGGCTCGCCATCTAAACATTGACAAAGAGGAAGAGGCAGGAAGGAGAAGGAAAAATGCTTCGGTTCGGGGGTGCATGATTTGAACTCGGGGCAGGCCTTCGCCACGGTTACTCAGTAGGGAGTTTCTGCCATGAGAAGGCAGCTTTTTCTTCGGGAGAGAGGGGGAATATGGGTATTGTCATTTATTTATTCATATCCTGCCTTTTCATTGCTTTTTGCAAATAACTCAAGGCGGCAAACACACACACACACAAATACTCCTCCTTCCTCCTATTTTCCCCACAACAACCCTGTGAGGTGGGTTGGACTGAGAGAGAGGGAGTGGCCCAAAGTCACCCAGCTGATTTTGCATATCAAAGGCGGGACTTGAATTCATTATCTTCTGATCATTGGCCAGAGGTTACCCAACCAGCTTTCATGCCTAAAGCTGGACTAGAACTCTCAGTCTCCTGGTGATTGGCCCAAGATTAGCCAACCAGCTTTCATGGCTAAGAGGGGACTAGAACTCACTGTTTCCTGGTGATTGGCCCAAAGTCACCCAGCTGTCTTTCATGCCTAAGGCGGGACTAGAACTCCCAGTCTCCTAATGATTGGTGCAAGGTTACCCAACCAGCTTTCATGCCTTAGGCGGGACTAGAACTCCCAGTCTCCTGGTGATTGGCCCAAAGTCACCCAGCTGTCTTTCATGCTAAAGGTGAGACTAGAATTTCCTGACTCCTGATGATTGGCCAGCTTTCATGGCTAAGGCGGGACTAGAACTCACATTTTCTTACCTTCTAGTCTGGTGTTTTGACTGGGTCTCCAAAACGCAGATGTAACACACACACACACACACACACACACACATACCGAATAAGATGTATTTTAGAGATTTTAATTCCGATCCTGCCCTACGGCACCTTCACAACTGCGATCATCCGCAAGACATTTGGGCGTTTTCACTGCATTCTTGTTGACCGGAGGTCTCGCAGTGGCTCTGACAAAGAACAATGGTTGTTTTCATGCACAACACACACACACACATTGTTCTCCTTCGCTGTTGTCCTGGTGGGATTGGCCAAACCGTACCCTCACACAAGACTACTGTGTGGACCTGCAGGGGGGCTGGGTTAGATGATCTCCCAGAGCCCTTCTGTTCTGCCAATTGGGATGGCGGCTGTGCAACCCGTTGAGGTGGAAAGCCTTCAAGAGCGCAAGGTTCCCAGCTACCTTCCTACCAAGTTCAGGGAGTCCTTGGGTTACAACCAGAAGAGTTTAGCAGCTGTTCTAAAGTCTAGATAAAAAAAGGACTAGGGGGGACATGATAGCAGCATTCCAGTATTTGAGGGGCTGCCCCAAAGAAGAGGGAGTCAAGCTATTCTCCAAAGCACCTTCAGAAGGCAGGACAAGAAGCAAGGGGTGAAAACTAATCAAGGAGAGAAGCAACCTAGAACTAAGGAGGAACTTCCTAAAAGTGAAGACAATTAACCAGTGGAACTCCTTGCCACCAGAAGTTGTGGGTGCTCCATCACTGGAGGTTTTTTAACAAGAGACTGGACAGCTCCTTGTCTGAAATGGTGTAAGGTCTCCTATTTGAGCAGAGGGCTGGACTAGAAGACCTCCGAAGTCCCTTCCAGCTCTATCCCGATGGATTGATTGTAGTTGCAGGGTTTGGACAGCTGGCTGACCACAGGCCTGAGGAAGGTGGCGGGGAGGGGGGGCGTTACGTCCACGCGGCCAGCCCAGTTAGCTGCAGCATGTCTGCTTCTGGCCAAGCAAAGTTGCGCCCTCTCCACCCCGCGGATCCGCCTTCAAGGCATTGGCGCGTCGGGTTCTCCTTTTGCAAAGGCGCAAATCCGGATCCAGTCCGCTGCGCTCTCCCGACAGCCAGGCTAAGGGGGGGGGGGGGGTTTGCGCGCCGGCCCCCCCCCCCCCCCCCCCCCCCCCCAATATCTTTCCACACACCGCACCCCACCCCAGCTGCTGGCTGTCCTAAGAGCCCGCCAGGTTGCGCTGGAAGCTTTGCAAAAGGCGCCGGCGTCTTGCTCAACCCATTTAAGGTTGGGGTCTTTGTGCGTGTGTGTGTGTGTGCCAAAGACCCCCACCTTCTCGCGCTTGCGCAATCCCGGGAGCCCCCTGCTCTTCCTCCTCTCTTCCCCTCCCCCTCTTTTGCAC
>NW_020717080.1:0-10432 GCF_900518725.1 Notechis scutatus | reverse complement strand
CTTTCTTTCTTTCTTTCTTTCTTTCTTTCTTTCTTTCTTTCTTTCTTTCTTTCTAATATGTATTCATGGCAAATTGGAAAGCAAAAGACTTTTAAGGAAGAATGACATTCACAATGAAATAGGGTGTCTTTGGCTTCCTGTTTCTGTTGACTCACATGTTCACTGGGGAAGTGGTGGGGGGAATATAAAAGCAAGAAAGAGAACAAACAACTTTGTAGTTGCGATCAATTAAGGAAAGGGAAATTAAGGGGGCGGTGATGCCTGCATATTTCATTCACTGAATTTTCTTCTGTCGGAAGATTGGAAAGGAAAGGAGACTGCAAGGGGTTGGACTAGAAGACCTCCAAGGTCCCTTCCAACTCTGGGATTCTGTTGTAGTGTCATGCACATTTAAAGCTTTACAGTGGATTTGGGAAGGAAACCTAATTTTTTGCCTCAAATATGAAATAAGACCAGTCACCCGGTTGGATAGATTAATCTCATTAAGCCATGTTTACTTTGGATTGTTGGATGAACGTAGTGGCCTATTTTGCTCAATAGGCCATAATTAGTGGCTTACAAAACAAGGTCCCAAAAACCAAATGTACTTTTGGTTAAAAGAGTGTATGAAAATTCAGCCTGAGGGGTTGAGCATGCTTTCATTGCTCGGCTTGGTGCACAAACCGAGCTGATGTGAGGTTTGGTTTAACAACTCTGTGAAGGAAACTCTGGTTTAGTGTAACAGGTGACCAAAACTAGGAAAACAGCATCAGTGCCAATGAGTGTACAGCCGCTCTGCGCTTGGTGGTTTTTCTTTCTGATGTTTCATGACCCAGCTAGGGAACATCATCAGTGCTAGGAAGGAGGGGAGTTTGTGGAATGGAGGAGGAGGAAGAGAAGGAGAGGAGGAGGAGCGTGCAGTTTTTGGTGCTCTCTGAGTGTGGTTGTTTTCTTGCAGACATTTCATGACCCAGCTAGGGAACATGATCAGTCCAGCATGCGTTCCCTAGTTGCTCCCTAGCTCTGAACTTTCTGGTTTTCTTGCAGACATTTTCATTACCCAATTACAATCACCAGTTCACTAGTAATCTACTATAGAATACTGGTAATTAATAATCAGTAGCATCAGCGGGGCTAGAAGAAAGTCGAGTTTGTGGAGTGGAGGAGCGTGCAGCCTTTGATGCTCTCTGAACTTGGATTGTTTGCATGCAGACATTTCATTACCCATCATCCAGGCTAGTGAACGTGACTTGCTCCCTGTTTATATACAGCAGGTCTGAGGTTGGTTGTCTTCTTGCAAACGTTGCCTTACCAGAGAAGGTACCATCATCAGATGCTTTATTTCCCCCCTTGTGACTTTTTATAAGTCCTTTGGAGACAGGTGGCTTCTATCAGCCGCTGGGTATAGTGTCCTTTAAGATTGCGACACTCTTCCTTTTCCTTGTTAGACACTGTGGAGCAAGGGAGAAATGGCTACTACCTGTATTGTTTGGGGAAACCGAGCCCAACAATTTTTCCTTTGGCGTTAGGAAAAGGAGCAAAGGGTTTTGAAATGGACTTATCCCCTCTCAGTGTCGTCCAAATGTAAACTGAGTCTCCAGGTGCCAGGATTTGAACTGTTGACTGAAGAGTGTGTAATGCACTTGGTGCATTTCCAACTTCGAGGCAAGGTTGCCTGAGATAAGGAAGGCGTTGATCTACTGAAGAAGGACGGCCATTTTAGAAACCAAACAGGTTGGAGAATTGCAGAATCGTTGCTTGGATCAGGGTTGGTTCTCGGCGTTTGCAAGAGTTGGAAGGCTCGGCTGTCGAGTAATCAGCCAATTACGCGGCTGATGCTCTCTTTGACGGAGAACCTGTGGCGGTCGCTGAATAAGACAAGGCGGGCGGGGGATGATGGTATGTCTGCTGGTTGCTTAGGCCCTTGAATGCGTGGAATGGATGGTCTGGGTGAGCATGCTGCTCAAAGTAACAGGTAGTTGTGGAGCCCGGGTGGCGCAGTGGTTAGAGGGCGGCATTGCAGGCTGACTCTGCCGACTGCCAGCAGCTCAATTCTGACTGGCTCAAGGTTGACTCAGCCTTCCATCCTTCCGAGGTCAGTAAAATAAGGAACCAGATTATTGGGAGCAAGAGGCTGACTCTGTAAACCACTTAGAGAGAGCAGTAAAGTATCATGAAGTAGTATATAAGTCTAAGTGCAATTGCTATTCCTTCCTTCCTTCCTTCCTTCCTTCCTTCCTTCCTTCCTTCCTTCCTTCCTTCCTTCCTTCCTTCCTTCCTTCCTTCCTTCCTTCCTTTCTCTTCCTCCTCAGGAACTAGCCCCTGAGTAGCTCAGAGCAGCCTTTGGCCCTGTCTAACCTCCTTTCACCACCCACCTTGACTTTTAGTAGATAAATCCAATGTCCTGGTTTGTTTTTTCTTGGAAATAAACTCAGGCCCTTGTTCTAATGATAGATCTCTGTAACTTGTGGCTGCCGTGTGTGTATTTGTGGTTATGGAAGGCAGCTTTTTCCCCGGTTGGTTTTGGAAGCGCTGGTGGGGTCACGTGGAGCTCAATCTTTAATTTTCTACAACTGGAAGAGAATGGGAGGGATTCGCTCTTTGGTACCATGAAATGCTTAACATTTGGTTTGGTTTGAAACTGGTCCTTCTCTGCATATCACACAAAGCCACGCGTGGCTTCATTATCAAGGTTTAGCTACTAAGTCACCCTTGGTTTAGAGAGCATAAGTCAACCCAAGTTATCAAGTTAAAAACCTCTCGTCACTGGAAGGTCACAAGAGGATTACATGACCCCAGGAAAACTATAACCGTCGTAAATATGAGTCGTTTGCCAACTGTTGGAATTTGGACCACATGACCCTGAGGATGCAATGGTCATAAGTGTGAAACATGGACATTTTTCAGTGCTGTTTAACTTTGAGCAATCACTAAATGATTGAGGGCGATCTGTATCTGCCCCCTACTGCTTCAGCCCAAACTTTCCACCCATATATTCAAATATCTGGCTGCTTAATAGTTTAATCCATTAATTGCCCCATCCAGAAAAATCCATTTATTATTTCCCTACTGATTGATTGCTAGGAAACATCTATTATATCTGCAGGGTTTTCTCTGTGTTTTATTTATAAACCGGTATCTGATCAAAATGCCAAACTTTACATCCGATTGTTTTGTGACGAGCATGAAATCCATAAATATGGATTTGAACAGGCAAAGCTTTGGGACATAAACTGTTATTACCCAGCGATTATATTCAATCTTGTTTGTGTATCAATAAATCATAAAAGCTCTGTGTGTGTGTGTGTTTGTAATCGATAACTTTATTCTTCTTCAATTAAATCCTGTTGCATTTTAGCAACTGTCTTTCACATTAGACAAATTCATATAGGAGCAAAGCAAACCCTTGGTTCCTCGTAGCCCATTTGGGGATTTTGAGCTATTTCTTTAAAAGATAAAATAATCCTGCATCCTTTTTCAGATGACGAAGCAAAGAATTAATTCAATTGAGAAGTATATCATATTTATTATATTTTAAAATGAAATTGATAGGGTGCCCATCTCGCTGTCCAAGGCAATTCTATAGGTAGTCCTTGATTTATGATCACAATTGATCCCCAAATTTCCAGAATCGAGCCCCAAAATGGTGATCACATGAGGCCACCACAAAGAGGAAGGGGTCAACTTATTTTCCAAAGCACCAGAAGGCAGGACAAGAAACAACAGATGGAAACTAATCAAGGAGAAACACAACCTGCAATTAAGGAGAAACTTCCTGACAGTGAAAAACAATCAACCAGAGGAACCGCTTGCCACTAGAAGTTGTGGGTGCTGCATCACTGGAGGCTTTTAAGAAGAGACTGGACAACCTTTTCTCTGGAATGGTCCAGGTACGGTCTGCTGCTTAAGCAGGAGGTTGGAATAGAAGACCTCCAAGGTCCCTTCCAGGTCTATTCTGATTGATTGATTGTCTGTCTGTCTGTATAACGGGGAATATTTTTGCCACAACCATGGCAAGAAAGACTGTACAGTGGGGCAATAATTCCTGGTGTTTGCAGGATTTTAACTCCCAGAATCTTAAAATAGCGCCAGAAGATCTGGAGTTGGATCCTGACCCAACTATAGAAGATGCCCAATGAAGGCACGTTTGAGTCAAATGTACAATCTTATGTCTGTCATGAGTGCTGCATTTGCAGAAGCCATGATGCGTGTTTTAACACACCCTCCTGATCAACTTCCTCTGAAAAAAAAAAATCCCTCTTCTTTCTCGGAACTTCCTCGAGCAGTTTGGTGTCTTCTATGCATTTCAGAGTTCAAAGTGTTTCCGAGTTGTGTTTCTGTCCAATTGATTTTGACAACCAGAAGTATATCCAAGACTAATATGTTCTTATCACAGTTGGTTGCACAGCCTGGATTTGGTCCCTTCCAAGGACCTGGGGTAACCAAACCTTGTCGTTGGATTGTGTCAAAGCCATCCTGGCAGGATGTAGGCTGTGCCAGGGGTCCTGGGGCCAGCCACTTTCTCTCAGCCCTAGGAAGGAGACAATGCCAAACCGTTTCTGCAAAACCTGGCCAAAAAAACGGCAGCGGCTTGTCCAGGAAGTCTCTTTGAGAATCGGACGTGATTGAACGGAAGGAAAAATGAAGTAAAATAAGAAGGAAGTTGAGACGTGACAGCGGTGGTAGCATCTGCAGAAACCAAGAGCTCTTAAGTTGTATTTTAGCATCGTAGAAAGCAAACGTAGTTGATGGTTTTGGGGGACATCGTTTTTTAATTTTTTTCCCATTAGCACCTATTTGCCTTTTTGAAGAACTCTCAGTCCTTGTTTTTATGTATTCCAGAACAGTGGACAGTCATTTGTCTGGAATTGGGGTAGGGTTCCTGCTTGAGCAGGGGGTTGGACTAGAAGACCTTCAAAGTCCCTTCCAACTCTGTTATTCTGTTTTTTGCTTTTGCACTGAAGGGGAATTGATTTCCCTCTTTTCTTTTCTTACAATGAGAAGGAGAGGGTTGTTGGTTTGTGTTTAGAGGTCCTGGCTTTTCGGGGAGGGGGAGCAGGAGGGGAAATGTGCAGTTACGTAGGTTTGTGTGTGTGTTTGTGTGCGCGCGTGTGTGTGTGTGTGAAGTGAGGCTGCAAAATAAACCAAGCGGAGGAAGAAACTAAGAGACAAAAGGAAGAGAGAATGGACAGGAAGGTCACCCTGGGGCCAAGAATGTGCTTCCTCCATTTTCAATATTCTACACAAAGAGATGAGACAGGATGCACAAACAACATGGTGGCATTTAGGTAACACGCACCAAGTGCAGGAACCCATCACTGCTGCATCCCCATGTTCCACAGCCTTGCAAATGTTGTAAAACTGCAGTGACAAGCATGAGAGTTCAGAATGAACTTGGGTTGCAGAATTATTTCTCCTTTTCCTTCTTCACTTCCTCCTCCTCCTCCCTCCTCTTCCTTCTCTTCCTATTTTTCCTCTTATTCCTCTTCCTCCTCCTTCCTCCTCTTCCCTTCTCTTCTTCCCATTCCTCATCTTCCTCCTGTTCTTCCTCCCTCCTCCTCCTACTTCCCTACTCATTATCCATCTCCTCCTCCTCCTCCTGGTTTATCTTTTCCCTGTTCTCCTTTATTTCCTCCTGGAACATGGTATGGAAAAGCAGTTTGATTTTCTTTCCTTTCTCTCCTCCAGTGAAGGAGGCGCAAGTTTCTAGATCTCATGACTTTGAAAAAAAAAAACTCTGGAAAATGCCTGGGTAACTTTGAATGAGCTGAACTCGGAGCAAACACTTTATCTTGGTCAGGATGAACTGCAGGAGGAAATCTGTCTGTGCCACTTAACTGAACATGGCCAATTTTAAAATAAAGCTTTAAAAAAAAAGAGCAATGTTTGTTTTATTTGAATAATTTATGCCGTTTGCAAAGTGCTCCCTATTTTGTCAAAATAGATGCTTGTTGCAGAATTTTAAAATAATACTGTAGTAGCTAACACAGTCTCGGGCAGATATCCTAATATAATTTTCTCCCGGTCATGAAAAATACTTATTTTTGCACTGTGGATTGCTATTTATGCTTGAGATTCTGTTGAAGAATGTAAGCAACAAAGAACGTTTCTGTGCTAAATCCCCTCTGGAAGAAAATATGAGTGGCTTTGTGAAAATAAAACCAAAACACAGAATCGTTTTGTTTTTTTGTTTTTAAAATCGATTCCAACTGGATAGATGCATACTTTAGCAGGACTCTTGCAGGAGTTAATGCTTTTAAAGCTGTGAGTTGGGGTTTCCTCCCCCCCCCCCCCCATCTCTCTTTTGGAGAGAAGCTAAAAAGGACAAATCATAACAGCCATCAGTGCTAAACAATCTCTCGTTTGGGTTTGAAGGTTGGACTCTCCTCTCCATAAATTGGTTGGGATGGGGGAATGGGTCTCTATGGTCAGGTCAGAAATACCAACCTCTCTCTTAGCTCCTTTCTGCTGGTCTTAAAATGAGGACTACCTCCTTCCCTTTGAAAGATCTCAGGTTTGTGGAAATAAGGAGGAATTCAGGAGTGCAAAGTGGACAATAATAAAACATAGAAACAAGGAAGAGCATCGTTTAAAAACAGACGGTTCTTTCTGCAAATTCTCAAATCCATCGTAGATAAGAATCTTGTCTTCTGCCTTGTGGTTTCTTTTTCTAAACTTCAGTTTTCTTTACTTTTCCTTCCTGTGCAAGGCAGATCTATTCTCCCCCCTCTTTACTCTTTTAAAGTTACACATCAGAGATAGGCAGAAAATATCATCAGGGAGGGGGGGAAAAATACTTTGCAAGGGGAAAAAAAAACATTTTGGAGAACTATCAGCAGAACTCCTTGCCACCAGAAGTTGTGGGTGCTTCATCACTGGAGGTTTTCAAGAAGAGACCGGACAGCTGTTTGTCTGAAATGGTCTAGGATCTCCTGCTTGAGCAAAGGGTTGGACTAGATGTCCTCTGTGGTCCCTTCCAAGTCTGTTATTCCTTAACTTATGAGCACAATTGAGGCCCAAGATTTATGTTGCTAAGTGAGACGTTTCTTCAGTGAGTTTTGCCCCATTTTAAGACGCTTCTTGCCACGTTTGTTAGGTGAGTCACTTTGAGGAATGCAATAGCGAGATCCTTTTGATCTTTTCCAGAATGAGCCAGTCTGGAAAATGCCCTGCTATGGATTTATCCTTGCCAGGCTGGATTTTGTCTGGAGTTCTGACCAGAAGATCTAATTGGCGTTTCCTGAGAAATATTCCTGTTATTACAGCTATGAAGTAAGCGTACAATGACCTAACTCTTTCAAGGAGGAAGGACTGCAAACACAATGAATTTAATGGATGTGAAGTTCCAGTAAATAATTCATTTGCTTGCCTAAACAACGGCCTTTTTCTTGCTTTCAGTGCCTCGGCGTTCTTTGCAAATATTTTCCCCTTCTTTTTTTTTTTTTGTTCTTCATCCACTTCTGGGCATTCATGGACATCTGAAGGGGAAGCTTGTTCACTTGAATATTATCTAGAAGTTTTTAAAGTTTCTTTAAGGAAGAAAAAGTGGTTAGGGTGAGCGGTTTTGTTTTTGTCGCTAAGCAAGGAAGTGAATCCCCACCTGATGTTATAATCAGACGTCTGACAGGCTGATTGAAACCATTCCGTTAAAAACACCAATGCAATTACTCCTGAAATTTAACAGATTTAACAGATAATCAGAGTTGGAAGGGACCTTATAGGTCATCTAGTCCAACCCCATGCCCAAGCAGGAGACCCTACACCATTTCTGACAAATGGCAGTCCAGTCTCTTCTTGGAAGTCTCAGGTGATGAAGCTCCCACAACTTCTGAAGGCAACTTCTCTTCCATGGGTTGATTGCTCTCACTGTCAGAAAATTCCTCCTTATTTCCAGGTTGAATCTCTCCTTGATCAGTTTCCTTCCATTGTTCCTTGTCTGGCTTTCAGATGCTTTGCAAAATAGCTTGACCCCTTCCTCCTCTCTGTGACAGCCCCTCAAATATTGGAAGACTGCTATCATGTCTCCCCTGGTCCTTCTCTTCACTATGAACAAGCAGCTCCTGTTTATGTGAGATGAGGATTTTAAAAAAACCTGGGAAGGAGATCTTGAAGACCCGCTGAAACTTTCTTCCGAACCTCCCCAAATATGGCATAGGGAGTTGTGTTGGCATCTTCTTGGCATTGCCAATTTTGCCCGCTCTGCTTCGGCTGAGTTGGGCCAACTCTTCGGCTGAGTTGGGCCAACTGCGGTGAGATCATTCCGGATTTTAAAACCACAGGACAGCATGTGTTGACCTGCTTTTTTGGGGGGGGCAGCGGCAATCATTGTCAATTTGAACCCCCCCCCCCTCCCAAGTCTCTGGAAAAGAAAATTTCCTCTCTCTTTCGATCCTCAATGAAGTGAAGTCTTGGGTAAATTCCATCTCTGATCTTTTGACATGACTCTTGCAAGAGGTTAAGTCTGCTAGATTTTGTGGCCAAGGTAAGGTCCCTTTTTATGGAGGTCTGCTTGAGAGGACATGGTGCATATTCAGAAATCTCAGCAGAGGTTGTTTCCATACAGGTAGCCCCTGGCTGAGAACACAGGTAGTTCTTAACTTACAACCATTCGTTTAGTGACTGTCCAAACTCACAACGGCACTGAAAAAAGAATCGTTTTTCACATGGATGGATGGATGGATGGGTAGGTAGGTAGGTGGATAGGCAGGTAGATACACATACACACACACACACATATGATTTTACAATCTTTTTGTCGCAGTTGAAGAGTGAACCCAGGGGCCAGTAAATGAATTCATTGCTTGTTATGTCACAGTTTTGCTGGAAAAGCAGAGCTCAGTGCCACATTTTGGCAAAATCTGTTTGTAAAACTCGGGCAGCGTCTTTTGAAGGAGTTTCCCTCTAGGTTGGGGCATTCTGTACAGTCTTCAAGGGAAGCCCCAGGTAAAGCACACACCACAGTTGTCTAGTCATGACGTCCTCCTCTGTTGCTCTCAGTCTCAGCCACACTTAGAACCAGGGTCGGCTTCCTCGTTCTGTGCCCTTGGGATCGTAGTTCTAACATGAGACTTCAGGAGCAGCCTTCAAAAGTTGGGTTTCCCCCTCCACCCCCAATGACCCAGATTGAAACGTGGAACTGTTAACGGTGTCGGTAGAATTCGGGTTTTCGTTTCCCCAAACTATCCTGAGAAAAGTTGTTCCTGGGTGAAGCCAACTTTCATTTTTTAAGAGATGTGAAATCGCCCATATCATTCTCATGTTGGTTATGCAGAGTCACAAGGTGCCCTTCTGATTGTGGATCGCCTTAGCGCTCCACAATTGCGTGCTCGTAACTCAGGGCAAGGAAGGATGTGTCTTCGGGTTTCTTTGGGTAATAATAAGCTCAACCTTATTCCCAGCTAAAAAAAATATGTGCACACCTCCACCTCCGCTTCAAGTGCAAATTTCCAACCCCCCCCCCCCCCAAAAGGAGGTGTGAGTGTCTTAGCTAAGTGCAAAAGTGCGCCTCTCGTGATGTGGTGCTTCAGCCCATTTAAGGGTCTGCTTGGGCCACTCAGTTTAAAAATAGAATATTCCTCTGACAAACCTCAGCCTGGACTGTGAAACGCTTCTCATCAAAAAGGGAAGCAATTTTAATTTTCTGGCACCCCTAGGTGTAAAATTATCTATACATTTACTACCAGGGTGGGAAAAAAGAAGCGTCCTTTGCGTTAGGAGAATTAAGTACTGCAACTCGTTTGTGTTATTTGTTGGTAAATTTTTGCTTCCCGTTTTTGGTGGCAAGCGGTTAATTTCAGATCAGCTCTTTTGTGTTCTCTGTCTGAGTCTGTGTTCCAGGAGGAAATAAGGAAGCAAATTTCCCCCCTCCCTACTCAAAAGCAGTGGGAACATTCAGTCACTAAGCGTAAGTTCCTGACTTATAACCATTTGTTTAGTGACAGTTTCAACTTATTAAAAAAAAGAGACTCGGGTCTGTTTTTCACCCAACCGTTGCAATATTCCCAAGGTCACGTGATCAAAATTCAGAGGCTTGGCCACTGGCATGTACTTACGACAGTTGCGGGGGGCCCCTTTTTGCAACCTGCTGACAACTGAAGTCAATGATTGTTAAGCCAGATGACTTAACAATCAGGTTACTAACAAGTGCGGCGATTTGCTTAACAACAGTGGCAAGAAAGGTCATAAAACGGGGCCCAAGTCACCCGGAAGCTGTCTTGCTCAGTGGTGGGAATTTGGGGTTCAGTTGTTGTCTACTTAAGAATAGAATAGAATTCTTTATTGGCCAAGTGTGATCGGACACACAAGGAATTTCTCTTTGTCTTAACTTTTGTCTTACTTCTACATGTTTGCAACCGGCCTCCAATTATGTACACCCTTCTGCCTGCAGAGCCCTGACTGACAACCCCTGAGGCTGGTGGGCTTGCAGCTTGCACACATCTTCCAAGATTTATTT
>NW_020717079.1:230837-258901 GCF_900518725.1 Notechis scutatus | reverse complement strand
CGAGGGGAACCTTTACATTTACTTTACCTGTAATTAAAAAAAAGAGGTGAGCAACTTAATTAATTAAGAAATCAAATGGCCTCTTCATTTTTCTTCCACCAATGGAAGTTAAATCCAGTGAGATTCCTTGCTCGTATTAACCACCATTGCTCAACATCATTCGAACATGGTTACTTGAGCACCCATAGTTATCCACTTCCCCACTGGGTAAGATTGGGGTTTCCAAACTTGGAACCTTGGCTGGCTGAGGAATTCCAGGAGTTGAAATCCATAAGTCTTAAAATTGCCAAGTTTGGAAACCCCAGTTTTACAGGATTGGTGTATCCCAACAAGATAAAGAAAGAAAGAAATTACTGTGGTTTAATTTTTGCAGGAAGAAAGGTATTTATTCAACTGATGGGGGTCCCCAACCTCTGGTTCATGAATTGGTACCACGCTGCAGCATGCCAGAAACCAGGCTGTGCAAACAAGCGACGCCCCATCTGTGAGATGCAGGCAGCACACAAAACCATACAGCCCTCTGGTCTGGGGGAAAAACTTTCTCCGTGGAACTGGTCCCTGGTGCCCAAAAGATTTGGGGCCACTACCTTAAAGAAGGTGCAGTCTAAATTCTTAAGAGTCTTACTTCACAGTCTCCAATGTTGTGTTGGTGCCACCAGGCTGTCATGAACCAACATCGACACGCCTATTTGCCTTTGAAGGTTCCTGACACATTTATACAGCCACACGTATGCATACATATAAACACAGACATGCTATTATTGCTTTATTGCCCTGAAGATGTTCAGTTGCAGCCCAGTTGATAAACCTATCAGTCATATTTTTGGATTTACTTTTTTGGTACTTTTTAATCGATAGGATTTTATGTTTATGAATTGGACTGTGTTATTTTACTCTTGATAAAATATGCCATTCCCTGGACACATTGATTCTGTCATGGTTAAATTTGACTCCAGCATTGCTTTGTATTATTTGTTTGTTTGTGAATTTTATTGCACTTTTACTGTTTTATTGTAATTCAATGCAGCAAATATATCTACTATTGCTTCCTCCTTCTATTGTCCCTACAACAACCCTGTGAGGCGGCTTAGAGTAAGAAAGGACGACTGGCTGAAAGACACCCAAACAGCTTTTCGTGCCTAAGGAGGCACTAGAACTCAGTCTCCTGGTGATTGGCTCAGAGTCATCCAGCTGGCTTTCATGGCTCATGCAGGACGAACTCACTATTTCCTGGAATTGGCCCACTGTCACTTAACTGAGTTTTGTGCCTAAGGCTCAAAACTAGAACTCATTGTCTCCATATTTTGGGGACAGCACCTTAATCACAGGGGTGGGATTCAGCCGGTTCAGGCTGGCTCAGGCGAACCGGATGTTAAATTTACATCTGGTTCACCGAACTGGTAGTTGAACCGACCGACTGGCCTCGCCCACCATGCCCCACCCCCTCCCCTCCCAGTGTCAGCTTTGAAAATAGGCTGCCACATAATTCAAGGAGGGGTGGAGGAGTTGAAAAGTTCAAGGTTATTCTGTATGTCATACTAAGAAATTCCAGTTGCAGTTAATTGGTTCTCGTGATTAATGCGTGAAAATACTTTCACTTTGGGAAATTGCCTTTGACATGACAGATCTGTTTCTAAATAAATCAATTGGAGAGAAAATGTCTCGGAGTGATTGATGCCATGGATACTTTCTGGATGCCTTACATTTATTTCCCAAACCCAGGAGTCTCCACGCGGCCCGTTTTGGATGCAGGTAAGTACAGGGTCCGCGTGGAGGCTCTGGGAGAGGGAAAAACGGGCCTTCCGGAATTTCCAGAAGTCTGGAAATGGGCCTGTTTCTGGCTTCCGGAGGGCCTCCGGAGTCCATGGGAGGCCGTTTTCACCCTCCCAGAGTTCCGAGGAAAGCCTCCGGATTCTGGGGAAGAGGAAAAATGGCCCTCCAGGAAGTTCTGGTAGGCCATGCCCACCATGGCCACACACACCCAGCAACCGGGCAGAGAACCAGTTGTTGGGATTTTTGAATCCCACCCCTGTTAATCACTACAATAAACTGGTTCTTCTGTTCTGTTCTGTTCACTCTGTTCTGTTCTGTTCATTCTGTTCTAGTCTGCTCTGCTTGTCCTTTTCCATTCCATTCCATTCCCTTCTGTTCTATTCTGTTTTTCTGTTCTGCCCTGTTTTCATTATATGTCTGTGGTTCTTGAATTGGTTGATGTCTATAATAAAATTTCAGGCTGCGAAGCAGCAAATGAATCAATGAAGACATAACATGTTGGGATTGAGTTTGGCGTGAGAAGGAGGCTTAAGTACAGCCATCTTATTCCACAAACTCAGCTTTCACAACTGCCCAATACAATCAAGTATAACCGTGTGTCACAATTAAGCATTGCACATTCCAAGTCTGAAAAGTATAAAAGGGAATGTATAACTTCTCCTTAGGGCTGGAGAGATATTAAGCGCCATTTGGTTGTGCGTTTTAAGTTCTCTCTTCAATGCAAATACTGTTTTGGGCCTGCTCAGAATTAGGAGAAAAATTGCATCGTCTTGGCAATTGTCGGATCACTTCTCAAGAAAGAAGAAGGGTAAAGTTTTGACTGAAAGGATCCAGGAAGGCTGCTGTCTTCCTCCAATGGACAAAATGAAATTGGGCCACTGCTGAGGAAGACAGCAGTGATGGAGGTCCAGGTAGTCTTCGGCTTACAATAGTTCACTCAATGACCATTTGAAGCTACAAAAGCACTGAAAAAATATTCTTATGTCTTATGACCATTTTTCACATTTATGACCATTGCAACATCTCCATGGTCACGTGAACAAAATTCAGAGGCTTTGGCAACTGACTCATATTTATGTCGGTTGCAGTGTCCTAGAATTATGTGGTCTCTTTTTGTGACCTTCTGACAAGCAAAGTCAACGGAGAAGCCAGATTCACTTAACAACCATGTTACTAATTTAACAACTCCAGGGATTTACTTAAACATGGCAAGAAAGGTCATATAATGTGGCAAAATTCACTTAGCTGTTTCGCTTAACATCCTAGATATTCGGCTCAGTTATGGTCATAAGTTGAGGACTACCTAGTACATAAATGTTTTAAATAAGTAAATGAAATAAATAAATTTAAAATATTATATTTAGCTTGGAAGGCCAGCAATATTAAAGGCTAAGCTTTGGATCCAGTTCACAAAACTTTTATCAGAATTGGATCTCATCTTGCACACCAAAAAAAGCTGCAGGAACCTCTTTTGTAAAGTGGGCAAAATATCCAGGTTTGTTAGCCACACACAAGCCACTAAAACAAAAACGTTCTTTTGAAAGATTAAAAGATGGACAAGGAAAAAAAAAAGAGGTAGCAAAGCAAATAAGCAGAATCCGCATACATCATAGAATTAACTAGGATTAAATTAGATAAGTATTTTCAAATTTCATTAGTTACTTTTATTAATACAAGTCGAAGATCTGAACAGTGTCTCAAAAATTGTTGTTCCTTGCTAAAATCCAATTAGTACCTAAAGAACAGCAACATTCTGCAGAGTATTAATCATGAAGTAAAATAATTACAGTAATGGTGCAATAACTTTATTAATCATAAAGTAAAACAGAGAATTATAGTAATTTTTTGTCTGAACAGAGAAATATTGCCAGAGAAAGATCTATCTTTATTTAACAGAGTGTTGAAAGTTAGAAAAATTAAGACTTTGAAATATACCGTAGATTAAAATCTAATAGAATAGAGCCTATTTTCCATGGTGAGGGCCTTGGAAAAATTATTCACAATCCGTGATCTATCTACATCAGGGGTGTCAAACTCAATATCATTGAGGGCCACATCAGGATTGTGTTTGAACTTGGGAGTGGGGCATGGCCAGCTCAACGTCTGTGATGACCTGGGACATGGCACAAAAGCAACAAAGTCACAAAAGTAGGTAAACTCCCTTTAATACCTCCAACTTGGCCTCCAATGTCCAGTTATCATCAGCTGGAGAAAAAACCTCTCCCAAGAACAGTTTTTAAAGGGAAGAAATTCCATTGGAACACAAAGTACATATAATTTATAAATAAAAACCAACACAAACCACAGCTGTAGCAATTAACAAGACAGGGCAGGATAAGGAATTGCAGACTTCAAAAGATAACGAAACACACACAGTTGGGAGGACGCCAGAACTCAGATAAGACTTGACAAACCAAAATAATTCACGCTTTGCTTCCAGCAAGGTGCTGTGTGCAAACGCCCTTTTTAAATCCTGTTTTCCCAGCTGCAGCTAATGAAGGGAATCAGGGCCCTTTTCTCCCCCGTAACTCACCTTGCTCCCTTCTCCATTCCTCCCTGTGTGACCTAGGATGAAGAGGGAGTGGTCCTGGGTCTTCCTCTGAATGCCCTTCCCCAGTTTCCTTCATAGCCACCACACTTCCACTCCCTGTCAGCTGTTCAACCTCCCCCTCCGAATCAGATTCCAACAAAGGCATGACAACATCATTCGTGTCGGGAGCACCTATGATGGCTTGAGCACTTTGCCAGCGAAAACGGAGTTTGGGAGGGCAGCCCTCCAGGCTCCATTTTCGCCGGCAGAGGCACTGCTGGCCGGTCCTTTGCTGTTTCCACGGGCCAGATCCAGCTTGCAGTCCTTGAGTTTGACATCAATGATCCACATCAACATTTCTCCATCTTGGCAGCTTTGAGATGTGTGGACTTCACACCCAGAATTCCCCAATAATACTGCTTAGGGAATTGTGAGAATTGAAGTCCATAAATGCTGGCAGTCTGAGCATCCAACTCCACACATCTTAAATTTTCCTTGGCTGAGCAGAACTACCTGCAAAGTTGAGAATTATATAAGCCGTATTTTCATGACATTCAAAGCGGAATGTGACTTATAATTGTTTTTCATAGTTACAACTTTGCAGCATCCTCATGATCACACGGTCGACATTCAGGTAATGCTTCTTGTTTCTAAGAAGGCCTACTTAACCTAAGAACTTACAGCTTACTACAGGTAGTCCTCAACTTACAACTGTTTGTTTAGTGATTGAAGTTGCAACAGTATTGAAAAAAGTGACTTACAACCATTTTTCACACTTACGACCATTGCAGCATCCCCACAGTCACATGATTAGAATCCAGACACTTGATAACTGACTCATATTTATGACGTTGAGGCATCCCGGGATCACATGATCCCCTTTTGCGACCTTCTGACAAGCAACGTCAGTGGGGAAGCCAGATTCACTTAACAACCATGTTACCAACTTAACAACTGCAGGGATTCACTTAATAACTGAGGCAAGGAAGGTCTTAAAGTAGGGCAAAATTCACTTAACAAATGTCTCACTTTGCCACAGAAATGTTGGGCTCGGTTGTGGTTGCAAAACAAGGACTATTGTAAACTCAGCCACATGTCTTGTAAGTCGTTCTTTGGGTCTTAGCTCAGCTTGCAAACCCCGGATTGTTAGCTTGTTAAAACCATGACTGGGACAAGCCAGTTTAATGGAATGTCTCAAACTAGCCTCACATCCCTCAAAATCCAGTTTCAGTTCCCAAGTGCTCAAATTGTATTTCTGTGTGTGTGTATGTGTGTGTGTGTGTGTGTGTAAAGGGACTCAGTGGCTCAGTGTCTAAGATGCTGAGCTTGTCGATCAGAAAGCAGTTCCTCGGTTCGAATCCCTATGCCGTGTAACGGAGTGAGCTCCCGTTACTTGTCCCAGCTTCTGCCAACCTAGCAGTTCGAAAGCATGTAAAGATGCAAGTAGAAAAATAGGGACCCCTTTGGTGGGAAGGGAACAGCGTTCCGTGCGCCTTCGAAGGCATTTAGTCATGCCGGCCACATGACCACGGAGATGTCTTCGGGCAATGCTGGCTCTTCAGCTTTGTAACGAAGATGAGAACTGCCCCCTAGAGCCAGAAACGACTAGCACGGATGTGCGAGGGAAACCTTTACCTTTACATTATATATGTGTGTAAGGGTCTGCATGCATTGGCGATGTCCCTAATTTTAATGTTTACTGCATCAAAAGCAAAACATCACTGCAAAACTTTCAAAAACTGCAGAGATGTTTAAAATGCAAAGCGATGGATAGATTAATGAGCTTGGTGCCAGTTTAATCTACAGTACCAAAATTTTATGCACCCATTTTAAACAGCTTTTAATAGACAGTCTCTGAAAAATTGTGTCCTTGTGTCCATACACTTAGTAGTCCCACCGCACACTGCATATTTTTACAACTTTGCAGCACTCATTGATCATGTTTCGGGTGTAATCAGATTGGTTCTTAGTTTATATTGGGCTGGGGAGCACAAAATGGTGCTCATTCTCCTAATAAAATATTGCCACAGTACAGGTAGAAAACATTTTTTTATTTAATCACTTTCTTCTTGTTGTGTTGCAGGCTGTAAATACTTCTCTCTTCCATTTTTCTTGCAGCTTAGGGATACATCATCAGCAATTTACATCTTGGCATTTTCTTTACAAATTCCCCAATTTTTAGGTTGTTTTTCTGTGAGCCCTAAATTGTTCATCTAAAAAAATAACTTTATTAAGGAGAAAGTTGGATAACATTACGATAAGATTTCCCGCCTATACTGGCCGTGGTATTCTGGGACTTAAAATCCATCCAATTTAAAGTTGCAGAAATTGTAAGTCGTCGCTCTAACCGTGCCCTGTAAACTCATCAGCAGTATATACAGGTAATCCTTGACTTATAACCATTCGTTTAGTGACTGTTTGAAATTACAAGGTCATTGAGAAAGGTGCTCACACTTAACACAGATGCCGACAGCCATATGGATTGTGGTGGCGCAATGATGAGAATGGAGTATTGCAGGCAGACTCTGCCCACTGCCAGCAGTTCGATCCTGATGGGGCTCAAAGTTGACTCAGCCTTCCATCCTTCCGAGGTGGGTAAAATGAGGACCCAGATGGTTGGGGGCAATAAGCTGACTCCTGCTTCCGACAAGCAAAGTCAATGGGGGAAGCCGGATTGGTTTAACGACTGCATGTTTCATTTAACAACTGCCACGATTCGCTTAAAAGCCATGATAGAAAAGATCGTAAATTTGGGCAAAGTTCACTTAGCAACCACTTTGCTTAGTTACAGAAATTTTGTTCCCAAATTGACCATAAAGTGGGGATTACTTGTGGTGGTGAAGGCATTCTGCCCGCCTCCAGAAGGGACTGGATGGATGATCTTTAGGGGACCCTTTTCTTTCCACGCTTCCACAGGAAGGAGAGATTTGGCAGGAAAACCAGCTGTTACAGAGATCAGTAGATCAGAAGTTAATCAAAAGTCCAGTGAGGGTTTCCTGGTAGGTGTGAATGGAGTTCTTTTTTAACCAATATGGCATGTTTCTTCTGGACCTTGCCTCACACAGCTGGATTTTTTTTCCCAGTAGAACTTGCTTACGTTTTTAACGCTAGCACGAGGCAAAAAGAATTGCGAAATGAAAAGATAGACACCCAAACCTCCTGCATCCATCATCACATCCCTCTCCATAGCAAATTTAAAACTCCATTCCAGATACATCCTCAATTTACATACATTTCTTTAATAACAGTTTGAAGAATTGCATTGAGCGAATAGGCGGCTGTATAAAAATCCTAAATAAATAAGTTTGCTGGGGGAAAAATGGTGTATAATAACCACTTTTGTGGCATATAATATAACCTGTCCTCACACTTAAAACCACCACAATATCCCTGCAGCCATGCGATCAAAAATTGGGTGGGCATGTGTTTACAATGGATGTTGCTTCCCAGGATCACATGACCACCATTTGCAACCTCCCCAGGATCACATGGTGACGATCCAAATCAAGATTCATTTGCAAAAAGGATCGTCAAATCAGCCACGATTCACTTTTAACAACTGCTTCACTTAGGGATCGAAGTTCCAGTTCCCTCTGTGGCCATATGTTGAGGATTATCTGTATTTCTCTGCTGCCAGTGGCTCTCTTCAACTGGCCTTCAATGGAACATGCAAGGAATTGTAGTACATTTGAAGTCTGCAGGATCGAACCCTCTTAACGGCTGATTTAGGGATATTGAAGACTATACCTGGTGTTTGTAAGTGCAAGGAAGGAAATTAAACCATCAGGCAAGAAAAGCAGGAGGCCAGATTCTGCTTTTAATAACACTGCCTAAAGTCGGGTTGAGAGATTCTGTATCTGATGCAGAATAAGGTGATATAATTACTTCTAGTGATCACTTCTGGTGAGAAAAGGACTAAGGGGTGACATGAGAGCATTCTTCCAATATTTGAGGGGCTGCCCCAAAGGAGAGGGGGTCAAGCTATCCTCCAAAGCACCTGAGGGCAGGACAAGAAGCAACAGATGGAAACTAACCAAGGAGAGAAGCAACCTGGAATTTAAGGAGGAATTTCCTGACAGTGAGAACAATTAACCAGTGAAACAACTTGCCACCAGAAGTTGTAAATGCTCCAACACTGGAAGTTTTTGAAAAGTGACTGGACAGCCAACTTGTCTCAAATTGTACAGGCTCTCCTGCTTGAGCAGGGGGCTGGACTAGAAGACCTCCAAGGTCCCTCCGAGCTCTATTCTGATGGGTCTCGATTCTATCCCTCTATTGACGCAGCCCAGGACTGCACTGGATTTTATGGCAGCTGAAGCACACGATAAGGCTCATCCTTAAGCGCAGCTCTTCTTTAAACTTTAATATTTTGTTTTTACTTAGCTCCAAATCTTTCAAGTACCCCTTAAAACCGGGAAACCAGCCAGCCAAGAGCAACGGTGGTTTTTGTCCCGAGTTCACGTGAAACCTCATCCCTTCTGCCTCAAATGAGCTTCTTTGGGGCTAGTTGGCTAATGGAGCGTGTTGAAAACGGGGCTGCGCGTGCGCGATGGGGACCGTGGAGAGGTCTGCGCTAAAAGGCATCCGGCTGCCACTTCAAAGATGAATAATGGGGAGGGCAGCACCTGTTGCCTAGCAACCCTCCACCGGGAGCCAGGTAGGCCTGTGCGCGAGGCTTGAGAGTTGTGCTCCTTCCCTTCAGATCGCGGAGCTTGTGTGAAAGATCCTCGCGTTGTTGCAAAGCCAGCACCGCTCCTTGGAGTGCGGGCTGCTCCGACAGCCATCGGCTGAGAAACTGCCGGGGCAGATTAACGGAGTTGGAAGGGACCTTGGAGGTCTTCTAGTCCAGCCCCCTGCTCGAATAGGAAACCCAATACCATTTGAGACAGATGGTTATCCAGCCTCTTCTTGAAAGCCTCCAAATGTTGGAGCATCAACAACTTCTGGTGGCAAGCTGTTCCACTGGCTAATTGTTCTCACTGTCAGAAAATTCTTCCTTAGTTCCAGGTTGCTTCTCTCCTTGATTAGTTGCTTCTTGTCCTACCCTCAGGTGCTCTTTCACAGCAGTTTTTTTCCGTTTTCCAAAGCACCTGAAGGAGGGCAAGAAGGAATGGAAACTAATCAAGGAGAGAAGCAACCTAGAATTAAGGAGAAATTTCTTAACAGTGATGACAATTAACCAGGAGTTATAAGTGCAATTATATTTTAACCCCTCGCTCTAAAGTTACATCATAACTCTCTTTCTACACTCTAGCCAGCCTGTCAATCATCAAAACCATAAATTGCTGTTGATTTTTTTATGCAAAAAAGACCATAAGATATTTCCAATCATTAATAAATGTGTATTAATCCAATCTTTCTCAATCTTGGCATTTTTAAGGGGTCCTCAACTCCCAGAATTCCTCGCAAGCAACGCTAGCTGGGGAATTCTAGGAGTTGCAGTTCAAACATCTTTAAAGTTACCAAGGTGGGAAACCATTGCTCTAATCTTACAACTGCAAGCTCATTAGAAGCAATGACAGGTGAAGAAGACATTGTGCCTATCTCCAAAAGGGACTGGGTGGATGATCTTCAGGGGACCCCTTGCTTTCCATGCTTCTGCTGGAAATAAAGACCGGCAAGAAAACCAGTTGTTACAGAAGTTGATAGATCAGGATTTAATCAAAAGGCCACAGAGGGGGATCTTTGCAGGTGTGAATGGAGGTTTAACCAATGTGGCTTTTGCCCGGGCTGCTAGCCTCACACAGCTGGATGTTTTTCACTAGAACACGTTCATGTCTCTAAATGTGCACACAAAGTAAAAAGGATTGTAAAATGAAGGAATCCTTCCACAACAGAGGAATGAACGATAAAGATATTGGTGCGTGTCTAAATTTACTTCTTTTCATTAGAGAAAAGATAGTAGGAAAACCCTCTTACGGACTTTTTGCATGAAACAGAAGATATGTATCTTATGTTTTGTGATTTTGATGACTGGACAGGATAGGTTTTAGAAAGAAGAGAGTTGTGCTGTAATCTCAGACAAGGGGTACATTTATATTTACAATCAAAAAGAAAATCAGAAATGACTTTGCCATATTTTTTTTTAACTTATTTTTGCAGTTTTGAATCTTCCTTCCTCCCTTCCCTTCCCTTCCCTTCCCTTCACCCTTTTTCTTTCCTTTTCTTTCCTTCCTCCAAAGACTCCTTCCAACTCTGATATTCTGTTATATTAGCTTCTGTTTTTTTTTTTTAATCTTTCTTCATTTTTTTTTAAAAAAAAACTGTATATTAAAAAGCAAAAATCCTTTGGCCAAATGCATTATATTACCTAAACAGATATCATATCACAGACATGAAGGCATCCTTTAAAAAAAATAAAACTCAATAAACTCTCCTTGTCATCAGCTGTTCTGCTTTGCTTACATCTGCAGCAAAATTTCCTATATTCTAGTAAAAAGGCTTTTTTTACCCGGTACTGGTTGGGTGATGGCATCTTTGCATTTTTCTTAGCATCGATGCAGGACATGTGTTCCACCACTTTGATTGGAGTTTTTCTTTTCCTTCTTTCAGTTTCACAGCCTAGCCTCAAGAGTTCTCGAACCAGGTAAAAATTAGGCTGACTCTCATGATTGCAAGCAAAATCGGAGTCAGCTTAATTTCCCCTTATTACCTGCCATCTCGGAAATTGCTCAAATATTGGATTTGTTTGCAAGGAGAAGAGGCTGTGTGACTGGAGGACAGAAAGAATTGCCGGCAAAATGGGAGGACAGGATGAACTGCGAAGAGGGTGTAATGGGTGCTTAAGAGGCAAGACTAGAAGTACTGGAGGTCAGGAAGATATTGCTGCTTTAAGGAGGCCCTGCTGGAGAAACACATGTTTGATTCTGTTTGGTACGTCAGATTCAGGCAAAATAGAGAGGATCAGGGGTGGCCATGCCGACCCAGCACTCTGTCCATCATGCAGAGAACCGGTTGCTAAAATTTTGAAGCCCACCCCTGGGGAAAAGACGCATTGGATCAGTGTTATCAGTCTTATTCTGGAGGGAAGAGTTAGAATCAAAGTATCGTCGAACTGAAAGGTACCCTTGTGGTCATCTATTCCAGCCCTCCCACATTCAGAGCAGGAATTCAAAATGAAACATGGTGGGTTGCTGGTTGACTAACGCCTGGTTTATGGTTTCACCACCACATTTATAGCTTGTTTTTCCTCCAGAAGCTCAAGGTATATAGCAGTCTCTGCTCCTGTTTTTTTCTTCACGACAGCCCTGCAAGGGAGACTCAGCTAAGAGGAAAATTCCTACTCCAAGGTTTCCATGACTGAAGATCGATCCTCACTCTCCCTAGTTCTAAAGGCAACACTTTCACCATTATATTACTATGGCTAAAGGTTTCTGTAGAGTGGGTGGTCAGAAAAGTCAAAATGGCAGCCAAATCATACAATGAACCTTTTTAAAGTGTATCCTTCTGTGGATGCTGTTGAGGTAATTCCCTGTTAGGAGAATGAGTGCACACTCATAGTAGTGAGAGTGGTATTGAATAACACATGACCAGCACACAGATACATTGAATAGTAAAATGTAGGTTTTATTTCCAGTAAATGGTTAAGCAAAGTCCAACAAGCAGTCCAAGTCATACACGGTTATAGCAGACAGTTTTCAGTCCAGCGATAATCCAAATAACAAAGTCCGGTATCATAAACAGTTCAGTAACAGACTTACAGCAATCCAAGAAGACCGACAGATCAGCAACAGTCAATAGGGAAAAAATGCAAACCAACCAACGTTGAACATCTAGCAACATCTAGCAACAAGGAAACCAGGTTTCTGGCTCCATCTTATGGCCATTTGAGGAACCACACCCAATTACAATTACATCATTCCCTTAAAGAGACAGTATTAAATGTCTATCCTGGTTTATAAATTTCCAACCCAACTGTTAGGTGACTATCAATTCCTAACAGATGCCACTGATCCTGGCTTTCGAACCGGATCTGTTTTTATCCAATCACTCCCAATTTCAAATAAGTTTGGCAGCTAATCTACATGGTACTCATTCCTAATCTTCATACTCCATATTCACATTCCAGTGATAAATGAGGGTGAGATTCACTTCAAATCAACCAGTTTACTTTGAAGCCAAGGGAAGATTTGAATCTAAGATTTTTCTGGTCTTCATGGTTGCCTTGGGAATTTCGTATCTGTTCAGGTTCAAATGAGCAACAAATAATAATACACCAATGCAGACTCTGAAAGCTTCCTGGATGGATAGTGTCATACCATGATTTAGGCACTAGGTGAAGCCAAACTTGATTATTGATTAATCCAATTCATATAGCTGCTCACCTCACAAAAGTAACTCCAAGCACTGTACAACAATCATTGTGTATGTCCTCAAGTTACGATCGCAATTAGGATCGGAATTTTGGTCGTAAATCATGACAGACATAAGACAAGGCACCCATCTAACCAGATTCAATTTTATACCCATTTTATGGCGGTCATTAAGCGAGCTACGCAGAGCTAAGTTTGAACCCATTCTCCCAAATGGACATTATTTTGGCAGAAAGCATCATAAATCATGATTGTGTGACTACAGGATGTTACGACTAATCATAAACAGGAAATGTGATCGTGTGATTGCATTGGGGGGGGGGGGGGGGAAATGACATTTTATGACAGTTAAAAATGTTTCATGAGCCGTAAAGCACCCTTCTGAAGCCAAAACAGTCAATTGGGTTGGAATGAAAAGGCTTCTGTTGGTTTTGTTCTTGTTTGAGAATGTTTTTTTTCATCCAACACTTTCCCCCAATAAGTTGGTGCTTCCTTTACTGTCCTCTTTTTCCATTCTTGAGTGTGCAACAAAATGCAGCCACATGGAGAAAAATAATGTGTGGATTTTTTTTGAAAAGAATATTCATAGAAAAGGATCTGTGACCAAGAACTAAAGCTCCAACCCCCGTCTCCTGCCCTCCCCCTTCTTCCCTGCTTTTTAATTTTCTTGCTGCAATTGCACTGCAAAAAACCCAGAGGGCAGAACTTTTCAGCTTTAAACATTCCACTTCCAATTTGTGTCTTGAATCCCAGACAATTTAACAGAAAAAAACGGGAAAGGACCTTGTCCATTCCTTTGTTCAAGCAGCAAACTCTATACTATCCCAATTCAAATGGCTATCCTTAAAACTTCCCGTGATGGAGCATTCACAACTCCTGAAGGCAAGTTGTTCCACTGATTTAATTTTTCTTACTGACATACAATTTCTCCTTAATTCTAGATTGCTTCTCTCCTTGATTAGTTTCCACACGTTGCTTCTTGTCCTGCCCTCCAGGTGCTTTGGAGAATAGATTGACCCCCTCTTCTTTGGGGCAGCCTCTCAAACATTGGAACACTGCTATCATGTCACTCCTGGTCCTCCCTTTCTTTAAGCTAAACATACCTAATTCCTGCAACCATTCTTCGTATATTTTAGCCTCCAACCCCCTGATCATCTTTGTTCTACTTCTCTTTCTAGAGCCTCAACATCTTTTTTTTATGTTGTGGTGACCAAAACTTAAATTTAAGTCATAAAAAGAAAAGGGAACGAATTCAGCCCTGGGGAAATTGTGTTAACTCCCTCAGGCAAGGTGGGCACTTCACATCAAGGCCCTGAAAACATACTAAAAATCGAAAAATCGATGGATCTGAAACAAATTATTAAAATGCCATTCCTTTTCAATAAAAAATGTAATGAAGTTAAACACAATCTGTATCCTCCTAGAAGGTGATTTTCTGAGATCAAAACTAATAAGCCAGCCAAGGGCTGGATGGGAGGCCACGAAGAGATCCCAGCACTTTAGGTTGGAAGGAGAATTTTAAAAATAGTGCTGGAAGAAAGATAGAGGCGACTCACTTCTGCCTCATGCTAATAGACAATGTATGTGGATACAGTGACATAGTCACAGGAATTTCACAGCTTGTGTTATGATTTTTTTTTATGCCTTAAAGACCTGTGTGCTTTAACACTGTCCACTCACGGGGAGATGGATGGCAAGCACATTTAATAAAAAGTAAATTGTTGGGAAAACTTAAGTGGACATCCGTGGCCTTGAATCTCATGAGGTGAGACAATAAAGTAAACAAAACTAAACTAAAACTAACAACTCTGAGGAAAAATGTCTGTCCTTGAGGCTCAGCAACTTTCAAAGATGTGTGGAGTTCAATTCCCAGAATTCCCCAGCCAGCCGGCATGAATTTCAGATCCCATAATTCCTCAGCCACCACACCTGACCTTCAACTTCCCAGAATTCCCCAGCTAGCATGCATAGACTTGAGCTCCCAGAATTCCCTAGGAAGCATGTGTGGACTTCAGCTCCCAGAATTCAAAGTTTTTCGGGCTGAGAAAGACTGAGCTGGGTCCTTTCTCCTTGGGCATTATCTGTTAGTCAGATTCCTGTGCTTCTTTCCCTCTCGATGATGCTTATAAGGTGCAGCAAAATAGCACTCCTTCTCTTCTCCTTACAACCACCCTGCGAAGTAGGCTAGGTTGAGCTTGAGAGATAAAGGGGGTCTCCAAATATCGGGTAAGCTTCCACCGCTTCAACCTCAGTTCCCATAGAATAGAATAGAATAGAATAGAATAGAATAGAATAGAATAGAATATGGAATGGAATAGAGTTGAGTAGAATAGAATGGAATGGAATGGAATAGAGTAGAATGGAATAGAATAGAATAGAATAGAATAGAATAGAATAGAATAGAATAGAATAGAATATGGAATGGGATAGAATAGAATAGAAATTGAAATAGAATAGAAACAGAATAGAAATGGAATAG
Source organism: Notechis scutatus (assembly GCF_900518725.1). The sequence goes on along the minus strand of NW_020717079.1, from coordinate 243,807 downwards.
AATATAGGGATAGGAATAAGAATTAGAATGGAATGGAATAGAATAGAATATAGGAATAAGAATAGGAGAGAATAGAATAGAATAGAGAATAGAAATAGAATAGAAATAGAGAAAAGAATAGAAATAGAATAGAATATAGGGATAGGAATAAGAATTAGAATGGAATGGAATAGAATATAGGAATAAAAATAGGAGAGAATAGAAATAGAATAGAAATAGAATAGAACAGAACAGAACAGAATAGAATAGAAATATAGGGATAGGAATAAGAATTAGAATGGAATGGAATGGAATAGAATATAGGAATAAGAACAGGAGAGAATAGAATAGAATAGAATAGAATAGAATAGAATAGAATAGAATATAGGAATAGGAATTAGAATAAGAATAAGAAATAGAATAGAATAAGGGATAGGACATAGAAATAGAATAGAATATGGAATGGAGTGGGATAGAATAGAATAGAATAGAATAGAATAGAATAGAATAGAATAGAATATGGAATGGAATGGAATAGAGTTGAGTTGAGTAGAGTAGAGTAGAATAGAATAGAATAGAATAGAATAGAATAGAATAGAATAGAATAGAATAGAAAATACGGAATGTAATAGAAAAGAACGAACAGAACAGAACAAAAAATAATGGAACAGAACAGAACAGAAAGAGTGGAGTAGAGTGAAGTAGGGTAGAGTAGAGTGGAATGGAATAGAATTCTTTATTGGCCAAGTGCAATTGGACCCACAAAGAATTTGTCCTTGTGTCGTGGAGCAGGATGGAACTTACAGAAAACCTTCCTTTCCTCTCTGGGCGCCCCCAAACTGGCCCAGTTGCCTAGAAAAGGAAGAAAGAGCCTTTTCCCTTCCCGTCTCCCTCTCATCCAGACCCCAACCACCCCCATTGCCTTGAGGGAGGCTCCCTGCTGGAAAAAGGAACCGCCAAAGCAAGGAGAATGCTGGCTGTACGGCGCGCACACACGCACGTGGGACTCCCTCCCCCCACTTCTTCCCCACCAAAGGTGGGGGGGAGAGGAGAAATAGATTAGTCCTCCCTCAGCCAATTGCCGGATTCTGGGACTGCTGGGGTGGGGTGGGGGGCTTGGGGGCTTGGCGAAGCTGTGCGGGTGGAGGCGAAAGCCCCTTCCTGGGAGTTCCTGCCGTGTTACTGCTTCTCCTCCCGCTGGTTTAAGAATAAGCGAGGAAGCTTCATCTGTAACACGCCTGCCTGCCTGGCCTCTAAGACTCAGAAGCGCTGAGCAGTGGGAGGGAGGGAGAAAGAGAGAGAGAGAAAGAGGGAGGGAGAAAGAGAGAGAGAGAGAGAGAGGGATGCACCCCGAGAAACCCGGAGAAGCAGCTTGGCTTTAATTCCGAACCTCTCCAGGCGGCAGAAGCAGAGCTGCACCTGGGGAAAGTCGGGATTCCTTGCCAAGACTCGCCATGAACAAAACCACAATTCTCCACTTTTTCATTGAGGATTGGGACATCAATTGCAGCCTCTGGGATGCCCTGCAGGAGAGCTTTGACGGTAGGGCGAAGGAGAGGCAGGCGCAGGGCAGGGGGCGGCGAAGGTGTGTGTTGGAGAATCTCACTTTTGCACGGCTTCGGCTTTCCACGCCGCCGGGAGCTGGAATGAATTTTATTTCTTTTCTCTCTTTTGTCTTCTTCTTCTCTCCCTTCCACGCTTCTCTTCCTTCACTTCTCCTCCTCCTCCTCCTCTTAACGGGGCGTTAAGGTCCATCATGTCGGGCCACCGTGGACCAGATTGGGACCTGCTGGCCACGGAGCAGCGGCGGGGATCTGGTGGAGCGACCTTGCCCCGAATATGTCAACGGAGTCAAATACAACACCACTCGTGAGTAGACCGGGACCCTCCCCAAATGTTCTTCCTCCTTTGGAGGCTTTGTTCCATTTCTAAGGGTTGGATCTTGGAGTGAGCTGAGCCCCAAGAGCTGCATCTCCACCCAAGTTATATTTCCTATATAAATCTCTCCCGCCCCATCCAGGTTTGGCTTATAATGAGTTGGGTTTCTTGCAAGTAGATGGGGTGGAATTAAGTTGGGGGTGGGGAATTAAGAACAGGCTGCGTATGTTGTCCCAAATTCTCTCTTCGTATGTGTGTAAAAATGGGTGTATTAGGTATTATTAGTAAACAGTGCGTCTATTCCAACTTCTGTAATGTGTAGAAATCTGTTTGTGCGTTGTGTGTGCAAGGCAAATCTTAACCTTACCTAGAATTCCTTTCCACCAGCCCAGGCAAACGAATTAGTTAAGAGAGCTCCCTTTTTTGCGATATTATTCCTCTGGTGGTGGTTAATCTTCCTTCATTCTGGAGTGGTGACTTCTTGCGAAGCTTTGATTTAAAAAAAAAGAGGTCACGATCCTGTTTCTAGACAAACTTAAGGCTTTCTTGAATTTCAGCTTTGCGGATGCCTCTGTTCATCTCCAGTTGCCCGAATAGCTAGTTTCTATTTTGTATCACACAAATCTAAAAAAAATAGTTTTATTGGGAGGGGGTATTGAATTTGTATAAAATGATCATCCCCCAAAGAGAGAGAGTGTTTAGTTGTACAGGTAGTCCTCGACTTAGGACCACAAGAGCCCAACCTTTCGGTTGTTAAGTGAGGCGTTTGTTAAGTGAGCCTCGCCCCATTTTATGACCTTCCTTCTTGCCTCAGTTGTTAAGTGCTGATAATTTAGTAACCCGGTTGTATAAATTGAATCTGGCTTCCCCACAAACTCTGTTTGTCAGAAGGCTGCAAAAGTTGTTGATCACATGACCCCGGGACCGTCATAAACATGAGTCACTTACCAAGTGTCTGAATTTTGATCACAAGATTATAAGGATGCTACAAAGGTTGTAACTCTGAAAAAACGGTCGTATGTCACTTTTTTCAGTGCCATTGTAACTTTGAACGGTCAGTAAACGAACCGTTGTAAGTCGAGGACCAGCTTACATGTGGGAGAAGTATTTTTGGTTGGATGCAGATAGCCCTCAATTTACGATCAATGAACCCTTAAAAGAATGATCCAGCCTTGAAGATCACCTGCTTACAATTTACAACGGTTTTTTACTAGCTCCCATAGCAAGGAAGGGGTCTGCTGAACACCGTCAGCTGCCAGGAAAAAAAAAAATATTGCAAAATTCAGGTGCTATTGTGCGATGACCTACTTTACAGGTGTCACAATTTTCAATCGAAATTGCCGGCTCAATGACGATTATAATTCAACTATTCATACAGAATTTTCATAGGGGGGTGGTATTCAGGTGTGAAATTTAACATTTATCACACTGGTACTCTCTGGGGCTAATGGCGAAGTTGGACAGAATTAGACAGAATAAGTTAATTACTTCCAGAAAGGAAGAATTAGATGAATGGTGGCAGTTTTTCCGTGGGATGAAATGAGTTTAGTAATAAACCAAAGCAACATAATGGTCTGGCTGAACTTTCAATGTTCTGTTTTTAAAATTCAAATGCCGACCAATTCCAGAAACCTTTTCTCTCATTTCAGAGTTAGTGAGAAAAAAAGAGAGTAAAACGACTTCTCCTTATGGGAAAACTCCCCTTTTACGACTCTCGTCCCTTAACTCAGGGTAGAGTTCGGGCGACTGAATGGAGCTGAGCTCTTACCAGACAGATTGCCCTTCCCGACGCCTACGTGGATTCAGAGCAGATTTTTTTTTCCTTGGCGCCCAGGGAGAGAAATTATCTGTGCTCCTTAGGATTGAGGGAAACGATTGCGTATTATTTCACACTGCCAAGCCTTGAGTGCAGGGTCTGAAAACTCATCCTGGCATTTTGCAAAAATCTATGAACGCCAACAACAAGCCACGTTACAGGTAGTCCTCGCCTTATAACCGTTTAGTGACCGTTCGACGTTTACAACGGCACTGAGAAAAGTTGACCTACGACCATTTCTCACACAATCATTGCAGCCTCCCTGTGCTCCTATGACCAAAATGCAAATGCTTGGCAAAGGGCTCGTGTTTATGACGGTTGTAGGTGATCCCCTTTTGCGACCTTCTGACCAGTGGAAGTCAATGGAGAACTACATTCATTTAACGGCCGTGTTACCAGCTTAAATGACTGCAGTGATTCATATTTAATAACTGTGGCGAGGAAGGTCGTAGAATGGGACAAAGCTGATTTTGTCTCGCTCGGCAGCACAAATTTTGGGCTCAGTCGTGGTCGTAAGTTTAATATGTTATATAAAAAGATATTTTCATTTGTCCTGCTTCTTCCAGCGTTCCATTTCATTAGGCTACCTTCGATTGTAATATTTTGGGAGAAAGAAAATCCTGTCTCCTTTTCCGCTTTATTCAATAAAGGTGCATAATTTGGGGCGCTTAAATCCTGTCCCCTTCATCTGCCCCCTTTCCAGGCTACAAGGCCCAAATGTCACAACTTTTCCTCCTAGTGAAACCTTTCCAACCTCCGGATCATCTTCGTTGGCTTCCTTTAGCTCCGTTTTTAACCCTTTGGAGTTGCAGTGACCAGAAGGGCACACACTGTACAGGTAGTCCTCGCTTAACGACTTGCCGCTCAGCGACCGTTTGGAATTATGACTGACCCTCAATGGTGTGAGCTTGTTCTGGAGGTCCAACAGTGACACACACACACATGGACACGGACACCATGGACACACATGCACACCACAGTTACCCATTTGCTGGCCAAAAGCAAACCTAATAGGGATGTCATCGATTTGCTTTTAACAATTCCAGCCTTTTTTTTTTACAGCTGTGGTGTTTGCTTATTGACCACTGCAAAAAAAATAAGTTCATAAAACTGGATTAGTCACGTAAGTGCCTCAACTTAACAACCATCATGACTTACAAAATTTCAGTCTCCGTTAATGTTGTAAGTGAAGGACTCCCTGTATGCAAAATGCAGGCACACAATTTAATTTCTATAAAAGCTTATTAAATTCCTGTACCGCCCATCTCACTGATAAGGGCAGTTATATGATTATGTTTTTTGGTATTTGTGATTATCCTAATATGCTGTTGGCCTTTTTTTTCTCTTTAACCCTTTATTTACCTAATTCCATGCTCACAAAGAAAAAAAATATCTGAGAAATTACAAACCTTTCATTTAAACCTGAACGGTCCCTATTGTGAATTTGAACCCCGCACCATGCTGATTAACACCAATTGTGCTAATTCTCCAGAGGAAAAAGTCCCCTTTAGAATCTTCCTAAGGATGAGAACAGAGATGCGTTTATGTGCTTAAGGATGCTAAGGAACAATTATTAAGGAGGAATTATTCTAAGTGATCTGGACTTAGTCAGAAATATGAATCATGTTACCATATGCTCACCCTAAGACCTCTCTAAATACATAATTTAAAATTAATTTTGCAAACGAACACCAGTGGATGTATAATAATTGAGCTATTATATTATGGCTCTGATTTTTTTTTTTAATTATCACTGCCTCTTTGAGATTCTAAAAGCCAACTGAACAGAATGACAGAGTTGGAAGGGGCCCTGGAGGTCTTCTAGTCCAACCCCCTGCTCAAGCATTATACCCTTTCAAATGATTGTCCAGTCTCCTCTTAAAAACCTCCAGTGTTGGAGTACCCACAACAAGTCTTTCCACTGATTAATTCTTCTAGCTGTCAGAAAATTTCTCCTTAGTTCTAGGCTGCTTCTCTCCTTGATTAGTTTCCATCTGTTGCTTCCTGTCCTGCCCTCAGGTGCTTTGGAGAATAGCTTGACCCCCTCTTCTTTGGGGCAGCCCCTCAGATATTGGAAGACTGCTATCATGTCACTTTTCATTAAACTAGATATACCCAATTCCTGCAAACGTTTTTGTTATGTTTTAGCCTCCAGTCTCCTAATCATCTGTTGCTGTTCTCTGCACTCTGTCCAGAGTCTCAACATCTTGTTTATATTGTGGCGACTGAAACTGGATGCTATATTCCAAGTATGGTCTTATCAGGGCATTATAAAGTGGTATTAACACATCACATCATCTTGATTCTAACTTCAAGAGGCAAAATGCAACATAGGAAGGCTTTCAACTTTCAATTTGCTGAAACTTCTTTAAAAGTACAGCTATGTTGGTTATTTTCAGGTGAATTTATTCTTTTTCCCCCTCATTTTTCCTCTTGGTTAGAATTCCTTCCCTGATTTGTCAGGATGGATATTTTTATTTATTTTTTATTTTTTTGTCATGGTATAAGTATAAACATAGTTATGAATACATGAAATAGATACATATAAGAAAGATAAAAAGAAACAGTAGGACAGGGATGGTAGGCACATTGGTGCGCTTATGCACCTCCCCTACAGGCCTCTTAGGAAAGGGGTGAGGTCAATAGTAGAGAGTCTAAGGTTAAAGTTTTGGGGGTTTGGGGAAGAAACCACAGAGTCAGGTAGAGGATTCCAGACATTGACCACTCTGTTGCTGAAGTTGTATTTCCTGCAATCAAGTTTGGTGCGGTTAACCTTGAGTTTGTATCTGTTGTGTGCTCTTGTGTTGTTATGGTTGAAGCTGAAGTATTCATTGACAGGTAGGTTAACTGACTTCTTAAAGAATAATATCTTACCTTGGCTTCTAATGACCATAGTTTGCTTCCATCTTAAACTTGTAGCCCTCTCTCTCCAACTGCAGTTTTGCAAAGGACCTTAAAACAATCTTTTTCTTCATTTTAACCCACCTGGTTTGCCGCTGCATCTTAGCTGGAGACGGGGGCTGGTTTAAATAATGGAATTTTGACCCAATCCAAGATAAGGAGCAATGTTTTAATGTGACCTTAGTTAAATAACTATAATTGAAATAGTCAATAGGCAGCTTAACTGTACCTGCAATCTATGGAATTTCATCTCCAGCCCATTTTTAAGAAGTAAAGAAAATCCCTAATCCTAAACCAGAATCAGGAAAAGAAAGAGCATCTAAGAGATTTGGTTGAGTAAGATCTCTGATTATCCAGCGTCTTAGTTGGAATGAGGAGGGAAAGAGGCCACAAAAGAGAAATTATTACATTGTTGTTGCAACTGTGGGATGCTTCCATAAATCTGTTCATTTGTAAGATTGCACTAAGTCCAGAACTTTTTCAACAACAACAAAAAAAAAAAACAGAAGCGATTTTTTTTCCCCTAAGAAAAAAAATTGTTAAATCATATCCTAGAATGAGTTGGTGGATTGTAAGCTGGTATGCTGCAGGGCCTGACTTTCTTATGATCCCATAAAATGTTTTGATTTGTTTATGGTTTGGCATGTTTGGAAAAAGCATGTAATGTGAATGCAGCCATTAGAATTTATTATCCCAGCAGGTGGCAGTGCCTGGCGTACCTTAGAATACAGAAAAGCATTGGAAGATACCTTGGAGATCTTCTAGTCCAGCCTTCTGCTCAAATAGGAGACTAGTCTATACTATTTCAGACAAATGAAGTATCCACGACCTCTGGAAGTAAGCTGTTCCACTGATCCATTCTTCAGAGCTGCAGGAAATTTATTTTAATGGTCGTAAACCAAAATCATTCACTTAATTCACCATTCAAAGTTGCAACAGCACTGAAAAAAAGTGACTTAATAACTATTGCAGAGTCCCCATAGTCACATGATCAAAATTCAGAAGTTTGGCAACTGAGTCATATTTATGATGGTTGCAGTTTCCCGGGGTTACTAACTTAACAACTCCAGGGATTCACTTCACGTGGCAAGAAAGGTCATAAAATGGGGCAAAATTCCCGTAACAACTGTCTCACTTAGCAACAGAAATTTGGAGCTGAATTGTGATCATAAATTGAGGACTACCTGTATAGAAATGTAAGGAAATAGAGGCATAAGAGGAGATCATACCAACCATTAAGAGCGGTCATGTATGAAAAGTTGAAATGGGGAACATTATCGTTACTTTTGAAACCATTTAAATTAAAATTTATTTGTTTAATGAAATACAACTAGAGAGGATGCAGTTCAGGTGGGCCCAGCGGTTGAAAATATGTTGTCTGCTATATGCTATGCCTTAGATATTTTTATTGTTACTTAGCAAGTAGCTATCTGGTTCATCAAAGGTGAAAAAACAAACAAGGGGATGTACAGCGATTAAAAAGAAGAAACAAGCATCATTATTTAGTGCACAGCAAAAAAATAAAACCCAACTTCATGTAAATAAGTCATAGTAGCAAGTAGTAAAAATGTTGTAGAAGATATCAAGATTCAAGGCATAGATTACGGGAAAATCTGGAAGAAAATCTAGAAATCTAGAAAATCTTTAACAGCAGTGAACGAAAAAGACTGATTGGCAGAAAGTCAAACTTAGATGGAGGAGCAAATATATCCACAGCAAGTTTTTTTCAACTGTGGAAACTTTAAGACATGTGGACTTCAATTCCCAGAATCCCCCAGGCAATCATGAATGGATTTCGAGTCCCAGAATGGGACTTCAATTCCCAGAATCCCCTAGTCAACATGCTTCTGGGGGAATTCTGGGGTTTGAAGTCCACACACCTTAAAGTTTAGTGTTGACAAATACTGCTCTCGGGACATATGAACAACATACAGAGACATTTAATCATGCTTGATATCCCTCCACGATTTGAATACATACATTGATGTGCAGTATTTTAAAGATTAATATTCAATTGAAGCCAGAACTGTTTCTTTCTAGGATCGGTGGATAAATAGAAAAGAGATGCAATGAATATTATTTTAATACATGATTTCTGTGGTGAGATTATTTATATGTACAAAGGTGGAAGGATTCAGCATTACCTGTCAAGAAGGGATGGTTGGTGAAATTGAAAGAACTCGCTCAGATGCACAAATAGACTTTGATTAGAGAAAGGTTATTATTGACATTCATCAGTTACTTGAAATCTCATATGGACTTTTTGTGTGAAAAAGAAAATAACTTTGTGATTTATGGTTTTGATGATTACAGGGAGAAGGGAATTATGATGAAATTGGACAGAGCCATTTTATTAGAATTGTATATATAACTGCCAAGAAGAATATCGGAAGGCATATCTTTATAGATGCTTTCCGGGGGTTTTTTATTTTGTTTTTACTTTCTATATTTTCTCTGCAACCTTCTTACACGTTTGAAGATGCCACTTTAATCATGAATTGGGATCGGTTGAAAACTTCCTATAAAACATCCTGGCAAAATCAGTGTTTTGGGGTCTCATCCAGGGATGGGATTCAATTTTTTTAACAACCGGTTCTGTGGGCGTGGCTTAGTTGGTGGCCGTGGCTTGGTAGTCATTTTATTGGCTGGGCGTGGCCAACTCAATATCACTCACATCGAGGCACGCATCTCCTCGCCTGGCCTCTCATGACTGCAACAGTCGTAAGTGTGAAAAATGGTCATAAGTCACTTTTTTCGGTGCCATTGTAACTTTGAATGGTCACTCCACACAAGCAAAGTACCAGTAAAGGAGGGGGAAAAAACTCCAGAGAAGTTCCTGAGACAGGAAGTCTAGTCCTGCCAAGAATGTAATAAGGATCAACGGAGTGGCAGTTTCTGTAAGCAACACCAGAATGTTTCCTTCCTGCCTTCCTTACAGGATTAGCCCAGTAATTTCTTCTAACAACCGGTTCTCTGAACTGCTTAGAATGTTAACAGCCGGTTCTAGCGAATAGGTGCGAACTGGTAGAATCCCACCCCTGGTCTCATCCAGGGGTGGGCTGCTAGGGGTCTGGGAGGGCCCCTAGCTAAGATTTTGTGCAGTTCAGAGAACCGCTAAATCCCATTCCTGGCTGGCCCCGCCCACCCCTCCCCTCCCCGGAATCCCCACACAGCCTGTTTTGGATGCAGTAAGTGCAGGGCGCGTGTGGAAGCTCGGGAGGGTGAAAAACAGGCCTCCCGGAAGTTCAGCAAGGCCGGAAATGGGCCATTTCTGGCTTCCAATGGAAAAAGAAGGGAAGATGGAAAGAGAGCAAGGAAGGAACAAGAAGGAAAGAGGGGAAGGAAGAAGGAAGAACGTTTCTGGCTTCCAAAACGGGCTCCCTACATGCCTCCGGAGCCCGGGGAGCCCATTTTCGCCCTCCTGGAGGCTCAAGGAAAGCCTCCAGAGCCCAGGGAGGGCAAAAATGCCCCCGCTGTCTTGGTGCAGGAAGTTGACTAGGCCACGCCCACCAGAGGTGGGTATTCAGCAGGTTCTGAACCGGTAGTGGAAAATTTGAGTAGTTCGGAGAACCAGCAAATCCCACCTCTGACTGGAGATTTTGCAGTATCCTTCCCCGGCTACGCCCGCCAAGCCATGCCTACAAAACTGGAATCCCACCACCGATGCCCATCATGGCCACACACCCTAGCAACCAGGCATAGAACCCGTTACTAAATTTTTGAAGCCCACCGTGGGTCTCGTCTCCAACTTCTTACCATGTTTGTGCCCAAAATTTCTTTTTTCTTTTTAAATAAAATTTTATTTGTAGACAAACATACACAAACAAAACATAAATACATAAAGCCGTGTTCCAATTATGTACATACAGTGTGCCGGTTGGTTACAATTTTTTTTGTGCTGGGTCTCGTCTTCGACTTATGACCATGTTTGTGCCCAAAATTTCTGTCGCTAACTGAGATAGTCGTTAAGTGAGTTTTGCACCATTTTATGACATGTCTTGCCAAAGTGATTAAGTGAATCTCTGCTGTTGTTAAGACAGTAACATGATCACTAAGTGAATCTGGATTCCCCATTGATGTTACTTGCCAGATCACAAAAGCAGATCACAACGTGACCCCAGGGTTACCATGCGACCATCATAAATAGAAACCAGTTGCTGAGCGTCTGAATTTTGATCATGTGGCCGTAGGGATGCAGCAAAGGTCGTAACTCTGAGAAATTATCCTAAGTCACCTTTTTTCAGTGCCATGGTGACTTTGAGCGGTCACTACCTGTATTTACTTATTTATTAAATTTAAGGGTGACTCTAGGAAGCCATTTCACCCTGTCTAGAAGTAACCACGATCACATGCACCAGTAGTTCGTATGACCAGTTGCTTAATAACCATTCAAAGATACAATCTACAGCAGGGGTGTCAAACTCCATTTCATTGAGGTCTGCGTCAGGGTTGCGCGTTGAGTGGTGAGTTTCCAATTTTTTTTCCTACCAGTTCTATGCGCGCGCGCTTTGCATTGACAGAGGTCTGTATTTGAGCCACATTTCTTTGCTATAGCCATTTTCCTATCTCTTCTACCAGATGTTCCTGGGAAACATTTATTACTTACTCTTCATACTCCAGTAAACTTCTTATTTCTAAATTTTATACCCCGTTGTTTAATAATAAATTGCTTTTCCAGGCAGAGCCTGATATTTCCAGGCTGTCTAGATTTAAGCAGCAGATCTTTAGGAATCTATATGACCCGGATCCAAATTTCCAACAGGATTACAACTGTTTGCAGCATTCCATGGTCACATGATCACAGGTAGTTGAAAACTGTACTTAACGCATAGCAAACAATGGACTTGCTTTTAATGACCAGAGCATACACTTAACTGTGGTGTTTGCTTAACCACACTATGTTCACACACCTGCCACATTCACTTAAAGACTGCAAAAACATTATAAAATCAGGCGAGTCACCTGACTAATCTCTTTTATGACCATTTGTGTCTTACGACGATAACGGACAGGCTCCATGACGGTCGTAACTCGAGGTCTAATTTAACAATCCAGGGTTTTTCAAGATTAATATCTCCACTTTCCAATAACATCTTGAAAAATGCGCCAGGATTTTTGCTGGATCAGAAAGCTGTGGGTTTTTTTTTTGTTTTTTGTTTACTTAGGTGGGATTCAGAAATATTTTTCAAAAGCTGCCTTATGTCACAGTTCTTGTTTCCTGGCCTTGAAAAGATGAAATCGTGAAATAGGTTGCTAGGTTTTTCTTAACTCTTTGCTGAGGTTTTTCTTTCTCCCCTCAGATTATCAACCAGCAAAAGAGGATTTCTCATTTCATCTCGTTTCATGTTTTGGCTTGTGCAATCCTTAATGAACATCAAGTCAAGTTTCTCTCCCTTTTCTCCTGTCGGTAGCAGCACAAAATCTCCCAGATAGCTTTTAGGGAATCACTAAAAATAGAGCTTTCCCCCAAAGAAGAGCGTTCGGTGACACTAGCTGCACCTCTTCTCGGTATTCTTTCACTCCTTCCCTGTGGTTTACACACTTCAAATGGTGCTTGGCTTCTGCTGAGTTGTGTTGAGCTGTTAGGTTTGCATCTACAAAGCAGAAAGAGACCGAGAGCCCCTGTTTCCACTCCTAAATACAATTAAAAGGGAGATTAATGCAGCTCCCTTTCAACACAAACGACACAAAAATTAAAACTAGCAACTGGTTTTTCAGTTCACCAAATCTTCCGCCTTTTCATAAGATTTACAGATAGTCCTCGATTTACAACTATTTGTTGAGTGACTATTCACAGCACTGAAAAAAAGGGGCTTACTATCACAGTCTCGTGCTTTCAACTGTTGCAGTATTCCCCGCGGCATGGGATCAAAATTTGGAGCTTAGCTAGTAGCTTGCTGGATGGACACAGGTATCATCCTTTAATGGTAGTTTAATCTGTTGACTCAACTGCAGTCGACTAGAGGTTCAAAGGTTAAGCAGGGAAGAAAGTCTAGGGTTACAAAACAATTCAACTGAAATCAAGCCACAGAAGATATTTATGTCCATTAGGCCTATACAGTATCTCTTAATATAAAAATATATAACCTGGAATTATAAGATCTGTTAAAGTTGAGCAGCTGGATCTGATTGAAAGATTATGGATGGCCACTAGATGGCAGCTAACGTGTTTCCTATACCTCTCAGCTGCCCTCTAGTGAGAACACTTGAATATTCTATTCTGTTCTATTCTATTCTATTCTATTTCGTTCTATTCCATTCCGTATTTTCTATTCCATTCCGTTCCATCCTATTCCATTCCATATTTTCTATTGTATTCCGTTCCTTTCTATATTTTCTATTCTATTCTATTCTATTCTATTCTATTCTATTCTATTCTATTCTATTCTATTCTAT
>NW_020717079.1:177303-203954 GCF_900518725.1 Notechis scutatus | reverse complement strand
ATAGATAGATAGATAGATAGATAGATAGATAGATAGATAGATAGATAGATAGATAGATAGCCAGATGATATAGATGGAGGGAGGGAGGGAGGGAGGAAGGGAGGGAGGGATGGATGGATGGATGGATAGACTGATAGACAGATTGACAAACATACATACAGACAGACAGACAGATAAAACTGATTCTTAGTATTCTTTCTGAGAGCTTTTGGGGCTACTTGAATCAGGGTGCAATTGGTTGTGGAAACTTCTAGGGACTTCTCCAAGGGCTGTGTTGTAGACAGGAGACAGGTGGTGTCGTATCCCTCCCCCTCTCTTGAGGGAGGGGTGTTCAATTCTAACATAGCGGGGGCTCTTTTACCCCTCTTTCAAACCAATGTCCAGAAGGTGGCTGGCTAAACATTGCAGCCTTGAATCTCAAACTTTCTCTTCAAGCAACCCTACTTTTCTATTAAAAAAAAGAGAGAAGGGACACTGTATTTGATCATGCAAATATCATACACGGCTACTAAATACAGATTTAGTGCACAGCACGAGCTGTCAGTGGCACGCTGAGAAAACGATTACAAAAATCACGAATTCTTCCCCTTCTTGCTTTCTCTGCCCAAATCCTGCACGGAGAACATCATCTCTCTTCCCGGAGAGAGATTTTCCCTTTAATACAAAATAAGCTGAGCATCATTCAGACCGGATTTTCTCAAGCTTCGCAACTGGAAGACCTGTGGACTTTAACTCCCAGAATTCCCCAGCCAGCATCTCTGGGAGTTGAAGTCCACAGGTTTTCTGGGAGTTGAAGTCCACAGGTCTTCCAGTTTGCTGAGGAATTCTGGGAATTGAAGTCTAACTGCCAAGTTCGAGAAACACTGATTTAGATGGTATTTTTCTCAGGAAAATATGTTATAAAACACTCCTGACTATACAATGCCTCCAGTTTTTTCATCCTTGCAGGCAATTTCTGCCGAATTTGGCCCTTCGAGAGGAACCATTCTAACAGTACTTGTAGAAAAAGGAAGGCATGGAAGCAGATTTTATTGCCGTAATGTTGGGAACCTGGACTTGATTTAGAAGTAGGTTGTCCTCCGAGAGACAGATTAAGTTCCCAAATTGGCTCTTGCTGTTGAATAAATTGCATATTACAAAACAACAGCAAACAAAAGGGGGCTGATTGAATTACTTCTTCCGTCTCCTTTTGTGGCTGAAGAGGTTTGGATGGAGAGAAAAAAACAACAACAACACCCTCCAAGGAGTCATTACAGGAGAATATCTTAAGAAGAGATCGAAACTTTGAATTCCTTGTTTTAAGAGCTTTCTGCACACAAAAAGGATTTGGACTTTTGAGATGGAGCAACATAGAGTAACAGAATAACATGTGCTTGTTAAACAAACATAGTCATTAGATGAACGTTGAGATAGTTAAGCAAACCCATTGTTTTAATCAATCAGGACAGAGTCGGAAGGGGCTTGGAGGTCTTCTAGTCCAGTGGTCATCAAACAGTGGGCCGGGGACCACTGGTGGTCCGTGAAAAAATTTTGGTGGTCCGTAGAGAAATGTTCCCCCCCAAAGCAATTAATCCAGGCTGCGTGGGAACACAAGGCTGTGCCGCCCACCTGGTCGGTGGGAACACAAGGTTGTGTTGCTTGCATTGCGAACAAGATGAGGTAGTGAGGGGGGGGGAAAGGGCGAAGGGGGGGGGAACTTGCCCCACTCATCCCACGCGTCTCGCCTGGCCACCAGGCTGCTTCTTTCTGCTTCTTTCTTCTTCTGCTTTTGTCTGCACACAAGGAAAGCAGCAAAAGTCTTTCTTTTTCTCCCCCAAACTCTGCCAGAAATGAGTCTTTGGGACCCCGCAAGGCCTCCTGCTCCAAGAGGCTGTGCTGGGACGACAAGTCCCACAAAGATTCATTTCTGGTGAAATTTGGGGGAGAGAAAGAAAGACTTTGGCTGCTTCTGCTGATTTCCTTGCATGAAGCCAAAAGTCTCTCTCTCTCCCTCTCTCTCTCTCTCCCTGAGAACAGAGCTGGAGATGGTATCCTGCAATCCCAAGTAAAGAACGATCGATCGGTAGGAAAACGGGGTGGGGAATTTTCCTGCAGACTTTTTTTTTTTGAAATTTTCCCAGGGTCTCTGGTCCGTGGGATTTAAAATTATGAGTTTGGTGGTCCCTGAGGTGCAAAAGGTTGGTGACCCCTGTTCTAGTCCAACCCCTGCTCAAGCAGGAGATCCTACACCAGGGTGTCAAACTGGCGGCTCGCAGGCTGGATGCATCACACACAGGCCACACCCACCCCGGCTCCACAAAGGCAAAAAATGTCACCATACGTTGCACTACGTCATGTGACGGGATTGAGTTTGACCCCCGGGCCTTATACTATTCGAGACAAACGGTTGTCCAATCTCTTCTGAAAACCTCCAATGATGTAACACCCGCAACAGAATAACAGAATAAAACAGAATAGCGGAATAACAATTGAATAATAAACAGAATTACAGAATAACAGAAGAGTTGGAAGGGATCTTGGAGGTCTTGTAGTCCAACCCCTGCTCAAACAGGAAACCCTATAATAGTGATGACTAATCTTTTTGGCACCGAGTGGCCAAAGCGCACGTGCGCACACATCTCCAAAATACAAGGTGTGTACGTCACATGCTCCCTGCCCTCCACGCATGTGTCTCATCCCCCATGCGCATTCATCCACATGCATGCATGCATCTGTCCATGCATGAGCTGCACACTCCCCTCATGCGTGCATGTGTGTCTCCCTGCATGCACCCTATCCCACGCATGCACACACTTCTCCCATGCACACACCCCACCTGCGCATGCGCGACAGAGACCCAAAGACCAGCTGGCCGGTGGGAGGCGCACACTCATGCGTGGCAGAGGTGAGCTGGGGCAACAGCTTGCATTCCCACAGAAAGGGCTTTGCACGTCTCCTCTGGCATGTGTGCCACAGGTTCGCCATAATGGCCCTATACTATTTCAGACAAATGGTTGTCCAATCTCTTCTTAAAAACTTCCAGTGTTGGAGCATTCACACCTTCTGGAGGCAAGTTGTTCCGCTGATTAATTGTTCTTAACTGTCAGGAAATTCCTCTTAGTTCTAAGTTGCTTCTCTCCTTGATTAGCTTCCACCCGTTGCTTCTTCTCCTCCCTTCAGGTGCTTTGGAGAATAGCTTGACTCCCTCTTCTTTGGGGCAGCCCCTCAAATATTGTAACACTGCTATCATGTCACTCCTAGTCCTTCTCTTCATTAAATCAGACATAACACAATTCCTGCAACGATTCATGATACATTTTAGCCTCCAGTCCCCTAACTTTCTCTGTTGCTTTTCTCTGTGCTTTTTCCCGAGCCTCAACATCTTTTTCATATCATGGTGACCGAAATTGGAGGCAGTATTCCAACACAATTCTTTCTGGTTTTCCTTCCTTCTTTGCTTGTTTCCCTAGGAAATTGGCCCCGTAATCATGGTGGTTTATGCAGGCTAATCAAAGGCTATCCTGGGCCAATGACTTCAGTGCCATTCCTGCATGGAAATAGTCACATAGGTAGTCCTCAGCTTATGACTGGTTGCTTAGCGATTGTTCGGTGTTACGTCTTATCTAGAAAAAGGCAGATGCACCCAGTTCTGACCTCCTCAGCACCACGTAACTGCACTTCAGGTGCTTGGAAACACAGCCAGATTTTACTTCCTGATTTCAGCAAAATCACATCATAGTAAACTTTGGGGGTGGGGAAGTGCAGAGAAGAGTAACTAAGATGATTAAAGGCTTGGAGACCAAAACATATGAAAAACAGTTGCAAGACTTGGGTATGGCTAGTTTAGAGAAAAAGAAGGACCCGGGGTGACATTTGAAGGGCTGCCCCAAAGAAGAGGGAGTCAAGCTATTCTCCAAAGCACCTGAGGACAGGACAAGAAGCAACGGATGAAAACTAGTCAAGGAGAGACGCAATCTGGAACTAAGGGGAAATTCCCTGACAGTGAGAACAATTAACCAGTGGAACGACTTGCTACAAGGAGTTGTGGGTGCTCCATTATTGGAGGCTTTTAAGAAGAGGTTGGGCAGCCATTTGTCTGGAATGCCATAGGCTCTCCTGCTTGAGCAGCGGGTTGGACTAGAGGACCTCCAAGGGACCTTCCAGCTGTGACCAATTGATTAAACAATGGGTTGGCTTAACTATCTCAACATTCATTTAATGACTATCGTGTTTGTCTAACAAGCACCACGTTCACTTGACCACCACAAAAGTCATCATAGAATCAGGTCCCTTGCTTAATTGACCCAGATTACAACTATCATGGCATACAACTGTGATGGCGAACCTATGGCATGAATGCCACAGGTGGTATGCAGAGCCATTTGTGCAGGCACGTGAGAGCCAGGTACCTCATTGCGTATGCATGCGCCTCCCAGCTGATTTTCGGGCCACTTTTCGGCCTTTTTTGTCCTCCCAGAAACTCGAGGGAAGCTTCTGCAGCCTTTGTAGGCCGAAAACCAGGCCCGTTTCATCATTTCCTGTATTTCCGGAAATACTGAAAGTGACAAAACGGGCCCATTTTTCGGCCTAAAAGCCTGCAGAGGCTTTCCCCAAGCCTCTGGGAGGCTGAAAAAGGCCTCAAAAGGCCCAAAAATCAGCTGGGAGGTGCAGTGCAGGTAAGGGGGTGGCGGGGGAGGGAAGGGGGAATCGCGCAAGCATGCACACGGGGCATGGGGGACCACACGCATTATAATTTTTGGCACAGGAGCCCAAAAAGGTTAGCCACCACTGGTATACAATGATAACGGGCAGGCTGCATTATGGTCATATGTAGAGAACTACCTATAATTTTCTTAACCTATAATTCTTAAAAAACCTACCTATAATTCTTTCCACTCCTCTCCTGTATTCATGAAAAGGAGAATTGATGCATTCGTCCAAATGTGACCAAAAATAGACTCCCAAATGTTCCTTCATACCAAGTTACCTTCTACAGATAGTCCTCGACTTATGACTCAATTAACTAACAAACTTATTACTTGTTAGTTTTCTGAGAAGGAGAAGAAAGCAAACCCCAATGCTGGTCTTCTCATTCCCATTTGAGCTAAGTGAGACAGTTGTTAAGTGAGCTTTGCCCCATTTAATGAACTTTGTTGCCACACTTGTTAAGTGAATCACTGCAGTCGTTAAGTTAGTAACTCGGTTGTTAAGTGAATCTGGCTTCCTCATTGACTTTGCTTTTCAGAAGGTCGCAAAAGGGGATCATGTGACCCCCCAAGACAATGCAACCATCATAAATATGAGTCAGTTGCCAAGTATCCAAATTTTGATCACGTGTTGCTGCCACAATTCTGAATGCAAAAAAAAAGGGGGGAGGGGGCATAAATTACTTTTTTCCAGTGCCATTGCAACTTTGAACGGTCAGTAAATGAACGGTTATAAGTCAAGGACTACTTGCAGTCCAGTCTGGAGCTGACTCGGGCACAAGTGATTGTAGACAACTTTAGCTAAAGTTTCAAAATTGGACCTCCACGGAGAGATCATCAAACCCATCTTGAAACGTGGTTCAGCATTCTTAATGCCTTTTGGGGTTGTGTGGGTAGCTCTCATAAATGTGATTGATTTCGAGGATGTCAAGATTTCTATAAAAAAAAAATACAGACTTGAACACCAAAGAGTTTTGGGAAGTGACCTTGGTAGCCAAAGAACTTGCAAATGACAGAAATAAATTAGTTCTCTCCTTTTGAAAAGTCAGCGGAGGAGCTGCCAGCAAGCAACGATAGATTATATTAAATATATATATATATTCTTTGCAAGAAAGGGAAGGGTGGAATCTGCACTCTAAGGAATTTATCAGTGGGCATTGGCTGGCTCGGGTTGTCGTTAATTTGCCGGTTATGCGTTTTATGATAATGTCATGCAAATACTTAGGATGTTCATTTTCTGGTAATTTATGACTCGTTAGTCTTTTGAGAAGGAAGAAAGCAAACCACTTTGGTGGTCTTCCCACTCAAAAGGCGGGCACAATTGCAGACCCTATATATACAAAATGAACGTGGGATCTCTTGAACTGCTAATTTTTAACAGGGGTTTGAGGATGGGGGAAATAGACCTGGATTCCATGGTTGATAAGTTATAAGATACTGTTCTTGCTTCCCAAGATCATACAGCTGACTCTTCGCCCCGATAAAACCCCTTTTGTTTAGGTTACAGGGAATTCCTCTCCAGCAAAGTCCCGGAAAAACTGTCTTTCATGAGATTTCACAACTACAGACCTTGATCAGGCTCGGAGAGCTGCCAGGCTGATATCTTCCAAATGCCACACTGTAGCAGCAATTACTTGGCAAGAAGTCAGGAACAGATCGTCACCCTAATGAATTGAGCTAATTGTCTCCTGCAAACACCCCTCCCCTTTCACTCCTCTTTATACCCTATGGGAGGGGTCATTCACCGTCCACCTGTGCCCTTACTCCCGAGTCAACTCTTGTTCCTTAACTGTTCCCTTCTCTTGGCAGCTCTGTGCATGCGCAAATCAGGAGCAGGCTCCAGCTGTTCTTCTGCCCCACAGATCTCCAACTTTGAAGGCAGCTGATAACTGTCGGATGGCCCTGGCCCCATCTCTACCTCTGATGCAGAGCCCTCGTCAGAGCCTTCCCCAGACTCCAGGACTGGTCCATGTTCCTCCCCAACCTCCTCGTTGTCTGAATCTGCTGCCAGCTCTGCTGGCGGCTGGCGGGCGACAACAGAAACAGGCAGTCCTCGACTTACGACCACAGTTGAGCCCAGAATTTCTGTTGATAAGTGAGAGATTTGTTAAGTGAGTTTTGCTCTCTTTTTAAGACTTTTCTTGCCACATTTGTCAAGTGAATCGCTGCGGTTGTTAAACTACTGATACGGTTGTTAAGTGAATCTGACTCGCCCCCATTGACTTTGCTTGTTAGAGGTCACAAAAGGGGACCACGTAATCCCTGAGACACTACAACCATCATAAATATGAGTCAGTTGCCAAACATGTGAATTTTTATCACCACGAGGATATGTAAGTGTGAAAAACAGTCATGTCACTCTGATCGGCTGGGTCTTCTTTGGTTGCCCTGCACAGGAGAACAGAGCTGGAAAGCAGGTTAGTGGGGTGGAGAGTGTTATGAACTAATAAAAACTATTTAATAAAACTTGTCAACCTCATGATAAGCAGGCTTGTAATCCTGCACCTTTGATTGGCCCATGGATAGTGAACAGGGATTGGTCCTTACGGAGCAGCCTGATTGGCTATTAGTTGAACATCTCTCATTGGGCAAAAGTTAAGCATTTGGACACAATTCATTGGTTAACGGGTCAGCAGCCAGCTCTATAAAAGAGCTGCTGCTGCCCAGGGTTTTCACGCTCTGTTCCTAATCCTTAATAAAGAGTTGAAGTTCACTAGTTCTCTGACTCGTCTCCGTTCCTTGCACCCATGCTCAGAATATAACACTGGCGACCAAGGTGGGATGCGGAGACGATAGAGCTGACTGAACACTAAAGAACGCCAAACAGAGCACGTGGCTGAACGCGCACCAACAACGGCAGTATGGCCAGCGGTGTTATACCACCCGCTCCATTTGACCCGGCAAACAAGGACTGGGACTCGTATATGGATCGGTTCCAGATGTTTCTGGAGACCAATAATTTAAAGGACGCTACAACCGGCAAGAAAGGAGCAATATTCCTGACCCATTGCGGGCCGGCCGTATTTAAGATGGCGAAATCACTTGCAAAACCAGCTGAGGTGAAATCGATGGACTGGGACACCCTCGCGCCCCTCCTACGGGCCCACTATGCACCCGCAGTGCCAACACTTGTCCGAAGGCACGAATTTTACCAGAGGGACCAACGGAAAAGCGAAAGTCTTGCAGACTACATCGCTGACCTCCGGAACTTGGGAGGCCTCTGTGGGTTTTCCAACCTCGAAGAAACTTTACGAGACCGCATAATTCTGGGATTAGATGACCAGACGGTGCAGAGCAAGATCATGGCCAAAGGGGACATCGATCTTGCCGATGCCATCGCAGACGCTACCGCAGCAGAAGCAACCAGGAAGTCGGCCGCTCGAATGCGCCGCACCAACGCACTGCTCCGTCAACTCGCGAATGACACCTCGCCTCGCCCCGAGAGGCACTCAACAACGGCGCACCATGAAGACCTGGAATCCCCATCAGAAAGTGATGAGGAAGAGGTCAACCGACTCCGGTCCGAACGAGACCAACAAAACCAATGATTCCCGCGACAATGCAAGGGTTGTGGGGCATCCGCCACACGCTCACCTCGCCAGCGCACCCTGCGGCTAATGGAAGGGTGGAGTGAATGGTACAATTCGTCAAAAAAAACCTACATAAAATGGACTATGGGGACATCGACGACAAGCTCAACCGAATACTTCTGCTCCAACACATCACCCCACACAGCATCTCGAATAAGACGCCTGCCAAACTGCTAATGAGGCGGAAACTTCGCTCTCACCTCGACCGTCTCCATCCTTCTTATTCACCAGAAAAACCTTTCGGATCTAGCGGAAAGTGCCGCGAATTCAAGGTAGGCGACTTGGTGTTTGCTAAAAACTTTTCTGGCGACCCATTATGGGTCCCTGCAACTATTACCCAACCCACCAGCCCCAGATCCTATTGCCTACAGACTAATGACGGGAGAGCATGGAAACGCCATATAGATCAGCTTCGATCCAGATTGGCACCCACCTCCCGTGACTTCCCTAATTCACAAACTAAGGGGGGAGGGAATATCAAGGAGGCCGAAAACGAAATAGATGACGACGTAATCACGGGGACCCAACAACCTAACCGAAGAAACGCGCAACCTGAAGAAGAATCAGGAAGCGGGGTGGCATCACCGCCCAGAAATAGCACGAGGGAGGCAAGCCCACGGGACCCGGAAGTAAGCCTAGGAGACTGGGATAACAACAACGAGAGCCGCGCCGAGTCCTCCCACACAGAAACGGAACTAGCCGTACCAGAAAACCTTGGAAGCGTTCCACCGGAATCGGACTGCAGACAAAAACCGGTGGAACTGCGAAAATCAAACAGGCAGGTGAAACGACCTGCATATCTACGCGAGTATGTTACCGCACCCCTCAAACGGAACCTAGGGGGGAGGGGTGTTATGAACTAATAAAAACTATTTAATAAAACTTGTCAACCTCATGATAAGCAGGCTTGTAATCCTGCACCTTTGATTGGCCCATGGATAGCGAACAGGGATTGGTCCTTACGGAGCAGCCTGATTGGCTATTAGTTGAACATCTCTCATTGGGCAAAAGTTAAGCATTTGGACACAATTCATTGGTTAACGGGTCAGCAGCCAGCTCTATAAAAGAGCTGCTGCTGCCCAGGGTTTTCACGCTCTGTTCCTAATCCTTAATAAAGAGTTGAAGTTCACTAGTTCTCTGACTCGTCTCCGTTCCTTGCACCCATGCTCAGAATATAACAGAGAGGAAATGCGATTTTGCAGTAACCTTCCCCTGCCACGCCCACCAAGCCACACCCACCACATCATGCCCACCAAGCCACACCCATAAAACTGGTAGTAAAGAATTTGAATCCCACCACTGTGTTGGTTGCCAAATGCCCAAATTCTGACCACATGACCGTGGGATTGCTGTAACCGTTGTATGTGTGAGGACTGGTTATAAGCCTTAATACTTTTCTCAAATCATTACACCTTGATAAAAAAAACTGGAAACCCTTGATGGACAAAAATTAACTTCATCTAATCCTCAACTTACAACCATTCATTTAAAGACAATTTGAGGTTATGATAGCACTGGAAAAAAATGACTTTTGACCAGTCCTCGCTGTTATGACCATTGACTTTTGACCAGTCCTCGCTGTTATGACCATCCTCATAGTCATGTGATCAGAATTTGGTTGTATGGCAAGCGGCAGGTATTTCTGATGCTTGCAGCATCCTGGGGTCATGTGATCACTATTTGTGACCTTCCCAGCCATCAATGGGGAAAAGCTTGATTCACTTAATGACTGCATGATTCACTTATCAACTGCAGTGATTCGCTTTGCAAACATGGCAAAAAAAAGTCAGAGTTGGGTACGACTCACTTAACAACTGTCTTACTTAGGGATTGAAATTCTGGTTCCTATTGTGGGTGTGAGTTGAGGACTAGCCTTATTTATTAATGGAAAAGCCAGCAGGATGACTCTGGGCCAGTCCCTCTCTCTCAGCCCAACCCACCTCACAGGGTTGTTGTTGTTGCGCTGTTTGAAAATAATGAAGGCAGAATGCAGATAAGAGAGAGAATGATAGAGGTAGGTAGGGATAGGTAGATGGTAGGTAGGCAGACAGACAGACAGACAGATAGACAGACAGACATGATAGAAGTTAGATTGACAGATAGACATGATAGATAGACAGACAGACATGATAGAAGAGATTCACCTGTACAAGATGTGGCCACAGCCAGTGCTTAGAGACAATTATACTGTAATTTCCTTCTGTGCATAATCACCATATGGTTCCCTTCTTTGCATAGATAAACCTTTTTAATCTGTTCGTCTGTCTGTCTACTTACTAGTCTGTTCAACTGTCTGCCTACTACTAGTCTGTCTGTCTTTCTGTTTACTTGTCTGCCTGTCTATCATGTCTGTTTATCTTTAATTTCTATCATATCTGTCTGTCTATCGATCTATCGATCTATCTCTTCTATCATCTGTCTAACTTCTTTTTTTTTTTTTAAACAAGTTTTATTAATTTTTAAAACACACAAATTGTCATTATTCATTACATGTTTAAACCTTTTTTCATTGTCAATTTAACAAGTCAGATAAATTATAATTCTGTTTTAAACCATTTCCATACAACATACCAAAACCTCTTATTCAATTTCTCTTTACTTCTCTTTACTCTTATTCAATATCATTATTATTATTTCATCTGTTTCTTTCTGACTTAGTTACCATTATTCTCAATCTATATTTCTACAATTTTTAACTAATTCTCCCCCAAAAAAGACATATACACACAACACACAAAACATAAAAAAAAATCTTTTTGGAAAGTAACTTGGACCCAGGTGTCTCTCTCTTCATGGACTTCAATTATATTCATGCTCATCTTACATATCATTACTTATTTTATTTACCATTCTAAGCCTTCTATATTAACTTCCCCACATGTTTCACACTTCTTACTTCTATCTTAATTAATCATCTTAATTTGAATCATTATATTTATATCTTTTGTCCATTTTTTATCATCCCTTTGTCTCATTCCTTATAAAAAAAAAAGAAAATAAGTTTCTCCTGAAATCATTAATCAGAGTATGATGCCTTTCTATCTCCCCCCTAAGTTAATCAAATTAATCTTTAAAATAATATCTAATACCCAATCTGATTTTGCTTGGTACATTCTATCTAACTAATACATCCAACATAATTAAGTACATAATTAGACAATAAATCCAAATATTAAAAAAAAGATACTATAATAAAAATTTTATAATAACATCAATACCATAGTCTTATTAAACTCTTTAATTAAAACAATATTCTAAACCTCCCCTATTATTAAGTTTTAAAGCCAATCATTTTTAAACATTTTAACATTTTAATCTCTTATCAACTCTTAAATCATTACAATACTACCATCTCATCTTATGTACCTTGCAAAATCTTTTTTTTTTTTTTAAATTATACTTTATCCATTATCCAAAAAAAGTTTCTTTTTTTCATTTAATTTCAAGACATTGTAGCTTTTCTCCACCTTTTCCCTTTCTTTCTTCTCCCAACAAACCTTTCTACCCCCCCTTCTTCTAGCCTCTGCCTTGCCAGCTTCCCTTCTCTGTCGTATTCCTTTTCCCTTTTGTTTACTATCATCATATTGGTTTTGCACCTTATTTTTCCCTTTCTTAAATGTTTTTTTAGATCTTAAGTCCTTAAGTCCTTTAATTTTCTTCTTTTCTCTTCTTTTCTTTTCTTTCTCTCTTCCTTCTTTCTGGATCAAGTTCTGAGATTCATTAAAGATGGCTCCTTTCTTTC
This sequence comes from Notechis scutatus, assembly GCF_900518725.1. Next base: position 191,937 of record NW_020717079.1, on the reverse strand, counting down.
TTTCTTGTTCCTCTGCTGTCTTCATCTGTTGTAATGTTTGTTGATAATTAATAAGCGCCATTTCTAAGAAAAGGAAAGCTTCTTCCACACCATCTTTACCATTTTTTTTTGCTTGTTCATATTCTTTTCTTAGTTCCTCAACAGAAAGAGCCATTATAAATCTTTTCTTTTCTTTTCCCCTTCTTTCTTCTTACAACAACCAGAATATTCAAAAGAAAATAAAATAAAAAAAAAACAGTCCCAAAGTTATCAGTCAGTCCAAACCAAGGCAGAATTCTCACTTTCTCCTTCTGGGGCAATATCAATCCAAGAGAAAGAAAGTCCAAATCTGTTTAAAATCTTATTGCAATATATTCTAGTCTTCAAATCCTTAAGGCATCTGCTCCAACAAATCTTAGCATACAAATGTTTTCTTTTTAATCCTCTCTCTTCCCACTCATCGCTTAAAACCAATTTTCACCTAAAAGAAATAGGTTTCTTAATATCCAGTTATTTATTCCGTAGGAAAAGAGGGAAAGCTATCCTTTCAGCACCTTCACAGCCGCTTTTTTCCTCTTCTGGCAGGTATTATTCAGAAAGTCATACTTTTCAGGAATTTTATTAGATATGTCTTAGAGTCCTAGGAGCCAAGAAAAACTTTCTCCTCTCAATCACTTTCTCCACTTCCTCCTGCGCATTCTTACCCGGCTGCCAGCTTCTTTGTGGCGGCCATTACAGACCGCCGCTGCACCGTCCTGGGAAAAGGGAGTTCTGCCGGCCAGGGAGGGAGTCTGCAGCACCCCCAAACCCTTCTCCGGATCCCCCTACCTTCAGCTGCCCCTGCAGGGCAGCCTAGCTCCGTACCCGGCTGGGTCGGAGCCCCAAAAACGGCTAGCGCGGCAGGGATCGCGCAGCTTCGCAAATCCCTGCCGCTCGCGAAGCCGACAAACCGGAAGTGCCTCCTGTCTAACTTCTGTCATGTCTGTCTGTTTGTCTGTCGATCTAATCTGTCATTGTCTGTCTGTCTATCTCTTCTATCATGTCTGTCTCTATCTATCTTTAATTTCTATCATCTGTCTATTTATCGTTCTATCTCTTCTATCATGTCTGTCTGTCTATGTAACTTCTATCATGCCTGCCTGTCTGTCTATCGATCTAATTTATCATGTCTATCTGTCCATCTCTTCTATCAGTCTGTCTGTCTATTTTTAATTTCTATCATCTATCTATCTATTTATTGATCTATCTCTTCTATCTTGTCTGTCTATCTAACTTCTGTCATCTGTCTGTCTATCTACCTATCTAATCTGTCATTGTCTGTCTATCTCTTCTATCATATCTGTCTCTATCTATCTTTAATTTCCATCATCTGTCTATTTATCGATCTATCTCTTCTATTATGTCTGTCTGTCTATGTGACTTCTATCATGCCAGCCTGCCTATCAATCTATCATGTCTATCTGTCCATCTCTTCTATCAGTCTGTGTCTGTCTATTTTTAATTTCTATCATCTGTCTATCTATTTATTGATCTATCTCTTCTATCATGTCTGTCTGTGTAACTATCATGTCTGTCTATCGATCTATTTATTGATCTATCTCTTCTATCATGTCTGTCTATCTAACGTCTGTCATCTGTGTCTACCTATCTAATCTATCATTGTCTGTCTGTCTACCTCATGTCTGTCTATCAATCTATTCCAATCTATGTCTGTCTGTCTATCTCTTCTATCAGTCTGTGTCTGTCTATCTTTAATTTCTATCATGTCTGTCTATCTATTTCCAGTATTAAAACTATGTCTTTATGAGAAAATAGTTTTGATTTTGGCTCAAGGCAGCTAGAGGAAGCCCAGCTAGATCACATCCAGCCTCCTTCGAACCAACTGTTTCTCTTTGCCCTCAATACCCCTAGAATGGAAAGAACATTTTAATGGGCATTGTTAGTCTGTAAGACATTTTGTGGTTTCATCCCCCAGGAAACCAGGTTTACTGCCTTGTTTTCACAGCTATGCATATCTAAAGTTATAAACATATCTCACTTTAATTATGGTGACCAGCTATGAACCCTGGTCAGAAAATAATTGGCCCTCAGTTCTTGATGCTCTCTGCTTCCACATCTCTCAATCATAATTTGATTTGTTGCAAGCTGCTACAATGCAAAATATGTCACAATAATTTAAAAATTACCGCTGGGATTCATCCCTTCTTAAACTGCTTTCTTTCAACTGCTGGAATACAGGCAAGCGAGGATATTTCCCACCTATCCTACATACAGCTAATTCCCAGAGCTGTGGGGTTTGTTTTCTGGGATTGATAAAATTTAGTTAGTAAGTGTGAGTGCAAATTGGCAAGGAAGGTTATTTCTGCAGTCATAGCTAAGGGTCATCTCGAAAACAAGTAAAAAAAAGTTTAGGCTCGGTCAGAATGTCAAAACTGCATCCACTTTTGGTCATCACATAACACAAAAAGATATTGAGACTTTGGAAAAAGGGCAGAGAAGAGCAACTAAAATTATCAAAAGCCCTGGAAACTAAAACATACGAACGGTTGGAGGATTTGGGTTTGGCTAGTCTAGAGAAAAAGAAGAATTAGGGGTGACATGATAGCAGTATTCCAGTACTTGAGGGGCTGCCACAAAGACGCGGGGCTCAAATTATTCTCCAAAGCCCCTGAAGGGATTGAATTGCTGGGAACATCCGCTCCTGTTGACTGAAACACAGGTAGTCCTTGAATTACAGCCGTTTTGTTTAGTGACCATTGAAAAAAGTGATTTGTGATCAGGGTTTACATGAGGGGACCTGGGTGCCTCCACCCGAGGTACAAATATTCTCCTTAGGATAATTTTTCACACTTATGAACGTGGAGCACAGGGTTGGAGGTAAGCACGGCCACATTCAAGGCCCCCCAATTCTTCTGGATGGTGAGTGAGCTCCTGTCATTTGCTCCAACGCCTTGATAGGGACATGGAAGGAGACCCCACAGGCAAGGGTGATGTTACCAGCTAATCCTTTCAACCCAAAAGCGCCTTAAATCAGTGGCCCCCAACTTTTGGGGGACTGATTCCATAGAGCAGTGTTGGCTAACCTTTTTGAGCTCCTGCGCCAAAAAATGTGTGCACGTTGGCATTCGCGCGCTTGCGTGACAGCACCCAGGAGGCAATGCGTGCACGCCTCCTGCGCATGCGTGCGCAATCACGCCCCCGTGCCTCACCCCACGCCCCCTTACCTGCACTGCACCTCACAGCTGGTTTGAGGCCTTTTTCGGCCTCCCAGAGACTTGAAAAAAAAACCTCTGCAGGTTTTGCAGGCTGAATAATAGGCCCGTTTCATCACTTCCGGTATTACAAGAAGTGATGAAAAGAGCCTATTTGGCCTGCAGAGGCTTTTTTCAAGCCTCTGGGAGGCTGAAAAAGGCCTCAAACCAGCCAAAAATTAGCTGTGAGGAGCGCACACGCGCCGTGAGGTAACTTTGCCTGCAGCTCAGGTGCCGGCACAAATGGCTCTGAGTGCCAACTGTGCCATAGGTTTGCCATCGTGGCTATAGAGAAAAGTTTTTCTCTGGGCTGGAGGGAGCATGGATTTGGGATTCTACCCACGGATGGGGCATCGCTTGCTTGCACAGCCCAGTTACTGGCATGCCACGAACTGGTGAGGGTCTACGGACCAGGGTGTGGGCCCCCGCCTTAAAGGGTACCTCTAACACAAATGGGAGTTACCACCTTCGCAACGTCCCCACGGACACACGATCAACAATTCGGATACTCGGCTAACAGGTTCGTCTTTTTGAAGGCTGCCGTGTCACCTTTTGCAACTATCCAAGCAAGGTCAACGGGAAAGCCAGATTTACTTAACAGCAGCGGTGATTCACTTTACAACGGTGGCAAGAAAGGTCGTAAAATGGGATAAAACTCACTTGACAAACTGTCTCAATTCACTTAACAGAGCAAACAACAGAATTTCATTTTTAATGTGTACCAGTGTGTCCAGAGTAAAAAATGACAGTAAAGATTATCTATCTATCTATCTATCTATCTATCTATCTATCTATCTATCTATCTATCTATCTATCTATCTATCATCTGTCTGTCTGTCTGTCTGTCTGTCTGTCTATCTATCTATCTTATCTTGTTCAGGAACAGAAAATTTGGGCTCAATTGTGGTTGTAAATTGAGGATTACCTGCAACTTACCTGATCTTCATCTCCTTAGCTAATGTGCAAAGCAATTACCAGAAATCCACAACTTATGACCATAATTGAGCCTGGAATTATGACTAAGTAAGTTGTGCTGATTATTAAGCAGGTGACCATGTCTGATTTTACTACCTTTTATGTGGCGGTCGTTAAGTGAATGCTGAAGTTGTTAAGCGAACCCTGTAGTCATTAAGCAAATGCTGCAGCCATTAAGCCAACCCATTTTAGCCAATAGGTATTTTTTTTTGCCAGAAATTTAAACCGAACCACTGATTTCCAGCCCCCCAAAATGGAGGGATCCTTGGTGCTGTACGAGCTTAGTTGTTTTCCTGTTGTTTTCTTGTTTTCTTAGTTGTTTCATAACCCAAACTAGGTAATGAAGCTCAGAGATCAGTAAGGACCCCCTCATTTCAACCCCAAGTGACAAATATTTTCCTTTGTTAGGGAAAAAAAGTTGTATATCACAGTTGTAACTGTGGGATAGTGCAAACAGCCATAAATGTAGAGCAGTTGCCAAATGCAATCACATGATTATGAGGGGAACAGTTGTCATAATTTTGAAACCAAGTCATTGATTCTGGAGAGGTCTGTTGTAACTTTGAATGGTCGTTAAGCCACGAATCATAAGTAGAGGACTATCTCTAGTTATGCATAGATCTTCAGATTTTCCACATGTTGCAACAGGATGACTCCAAATTGTAAAAACATGCTTTTTTTTGCTTTCACTCAAAAATGAATATTTTGAGGACGGAAATGATACTATGGAGTCATGCATAAACAGAGAGGAATGGAGTTATGAGATTCTCGTCCATGTGGAAGTGAACAGGACTGGAAATAGAGTTATGTGCAAAAAGTTGTTGGTGTATCTTAGGAGCTCATGTCCCTGAGACAAATTCCTTGTGTGTCCAATCACACTTGGCCAGTACATTTCATTTCTCTTCTCTTCTCTTCTCTTCTCTTCTCTTCTCTTCTCTTCTCTTCTCTTCTCTTCTCTTCTCTTCTCTTCTCTTCTCTTCTCTTCTCTTCCCTTCCCTTCCCTTCCCTTCCCCTTCCCTTCCCCTTCCCTTCCCTTCCCTTCCCTTCTATATTCTACTCTACTCTACTATATTCTATATTCCGCTCCACTCCACTCCATTTTAAATTTCCTCTTATTCTGTTCTGTTTTGTTCTGTTTTTCTCTGCTTTGCTCGACTCTGCCCCATCTGTGTAGTAGCAGCTAGAATAATAATTTCCTTAGCAAAGATTCTTATTCCAATCCAGAAATTTAATATATTGAAGAAATGCAGCTAATCCTGAATTTAGAACCATTCGTTTAGCATATTCAAAGTTACAACTGAACTTTGCACTGAAAAAAAAGTGACTTACAATCAGTCCTTGGACTTACAACCATTGCAACATTCCCACTCACCTTATCAAAATTTGAGTGCTTGGCAACTAGCAAGTAATTATTGCATCCTTTGTGGTCATGTGATTTGGTCATTTGCAACCTTCCCAGAAGTTTTGGGACAAGCAAAGTAATGTTGACCTCAGGATACCCTTAACAATTGCAGTGATTTGCTTAACAACATGGCAAAAAAAAAGTCATAGGATCGGACACACTTAAGCATCTTGAATAGCAGTGGAAATAGCACATAAAATAACAGAGTTGGAAGGGACTTTGAAGGTCTTCTAGTCCAGCCCCCTACTCAAGCAGGAGAACCTATACTCTTCTAGACAAGTGGCTGTCCAATCTTTTCTTGAAAACCTCCAGTGATGGAGCACTCACAACTTCCAGTGGCAAGCTGTTCCGTCGGTTGATTGATCTCACTATTATGAAATTTCTCCTTAGTTCTAGGTTAGTTCTCTCCTTGGTCATAAGTTGTGGTCAGAAATTGAGGACTACCTGAATTTGCTTGTCTGGAATAGCAAAAGAGAAAGACAGGCCCATTTCCATTAGAAACTATATAGATATAAGCATTGATTTCTACTTCACGTCCCCATTCCACCCTTTTCTGTGGAGAAAATGAATCACTTACTTTCCGTTCTCAAGAAAAGTCCACCTCCTTCTTGTCGGAATCTGGTTGAATCATCATAAAAATTAGATTGTAGATAGTCTGCCTTCAACATGAATATATTCATCAGTGAGGAAATGGATTCATAGCTTTTTTATCTTTGCTGGCAAAATAATGTGAGGGGGCTGGATGCTTAGAAATTAATTCCTTAGAGAGGAAGAAAAATCCTGTCACTTAGAAATGGGCTAAACAATTGCAACAATTGATATGATTCAATTTCTTTCAATATCGTGATTATCATAATTTAAGCTTGTGGTGTGTGTGTGTGTGTGTGTGTGTGTGTGTGTGTTCTGCATGTCTCTGTTTCTGTATTGAAACAAGTTTTTATCTCTCCAAATTATATCTTTTTGGCGCCAGTTTCTAATTCCAGACGATTTAGGAAATGTGAACCTTTTACAGTAAATCTAATATTCAAGTAAGCAATTTTGCTGCATCTGCCCGTGGTTTTCCATGGCGAGAGAAAACAAACATGGATTGAAAACTGGATTCTATAGAAAGCTGACTGCACAATGGTATAGTTTATGGGAGGGAGGTCAAAAAAGGCAAAATGGCATCATAACAACAGAAACAAAAGCTGCTGCCTGGTCAATTCTCCTTTAAAAGAAAGTATACAAGTAATCCTGGATTTACAACGATTCATTTAGTAACTGTTCAAAGTTACAACACCACTGGAAAAAAAGTGACATGACCATTTTTCACACTTACAACCATTGCAAAATGGGGCAAAACTCACTTAACAGCTTAATAACATAACTTTTGGGCTCAATTGTGGTTGTAAGTCAAGGACCACCTGTACACATATGGACGGTTCATCCACAATTCTGAATTTCACCGATCTATTCTATATTCCAAATCTCTTGCTCCTTGTAATTCGTGGCAGATGAGATTGTGTTTGGGTGTGACTATCTTTGATTAGAACAAAAAGGCTGACATCAATAGAAGCACAACAAAATGAATGAATGGGTGAATAATCTTGTGATTTGGGGGGGTCTTATTATGTAAGAAATAGAATAACAGGGTTGGAAGGGACCTTGAAGGTCTTCTAGTCCAACCCCTGCTTAGGCAGGAAACCCTACAATCTCTTCTTAAAATCTTCTAGTGTTGGAGCATTCACAGCTTCTGAAGGCAAGTTGTTCCAACAGAACTGAGAAAAGTGACTTATAAATGTTCCTCAAACTTACAAGCAATTGAAGTTATAATGGCACTGAAAAAAGTGACTTAAAACTGGCCCTTATACTTACAACCGTCCCAACATCCCCCCACAGTCACATGATCAAAATTGGGGTGCTTGGCAACTGGCATATATTTTTGACAGTTTCAATATCCTGGGGCCACATGAGTGCCATTTCCAAGCTACCCAGCCAGCTTCTGACAATGGGATGCTTAATGATGGTGTGATCCACTTAGCAACCATGGTAAAAAAAAAAAAAGGTCATAAAATAATTCATGATTCACTTAACAGCCGCATTGCTTAGCAACAGAAATCCAGTTTGTGGTTGTAAGTCAAGGACTATCTTTACATATTTGAGAAACTATCCAAATATGACAGCATTTTCTCTGTGTTTCGGATTGCTGAAATATTGGCTCAAAGACTTTTTGCTACTGTTCATATACCTTTGTCCCAGTGGGTATGTGATCAGTGTTGTGTTGGCAGAAAATTGTAATTTTTGTCATATTCGCAGCTGCTTAGCAAAGCTTCCCAGTGAAGCCAGAGCTGGTTTCCATATTTCAGACTTTTATCCTTTTTTTTTTTAAAGACAGAGTTGTGTTAATGTATTTGTTTGGAAGTTTGGCTTATTGTTTCTGTTGGTGTCTCTTTCCTTCCCTTAGGAAATGCATATCGAGAATGCATGGAAAACGGGACATGGGCTTTCAAAGTGAATTACACGCAGTGTGAACCGATTCTTGACGAAGAGGTATGTTGATCTGTCAGTGATTGGTTTTGCTGGGTGGAGGGATCGGGTCGGGGTGTGTGTGTGTGTTGCAGGTGGGTTCATAAACATCAAAAGTGGAACAAAGCCTCGCCCCTGTGGATCGTGTGATTGCATCCATCCATCTTCATATTTTTTTCTACACCTAATCAGGTGCATCTAGAAAAAGTGTCAAAATCTGCAAGGTGTTAGTGTCATATCCCTGTCGGAATCTGAAGGAGGAAGCTGGACAGCGGACAGTGAGTGGGAGAGTGGCTCCGTTGGCTGTGGAGGAAGGGCAAAGTCCAGCTGGGCAGAGCAGGAGAGAGGTAGAACAAGCAAGAGGGAGTTCAGAGGAAGACCCAGGCCCACCCCCTCTTCATCCTAGGGCACGCAGGGAGGAACGGAAAAGAGAGCAACGTGGGTTGCATGGCTTACTGCAACAGGGGAGGAAAGGGCCCTGATTCCCTTCATTAGCCACAGCTGGGAAGAGAATTTTAAAGAAATGCATGCTGAGTGCGGCAGCTGCTGGGAGCAAATGTGAGTTTATCTTGTGTTGACTTTGATTATCTGTGCTCCTGGTGTCTTCCCAACCATGTTGAGTTATGGCTGTTCCTTTACATCTAGAATTCCTGCTCCTGCCCTGCCAGACTAATTACCTCATTTTGCCTTGTTTGGACTTATAGTTACAGTTTTTGTTGACCATGTTTTGGACTTAATTCTCTGCAGCCAAAGGCTATTCCTGGGAGAGTTTTTCTCCAGCCAGAAGGTAACCAGGACATTGAGGGCAAAGTTGGGCTAATAAAGGGACTCCTGCTGATTATCTGGCAGTGTTGCCTTTGTGTCATGCCCCAGGTCATCACAGTTAGTTGCAGAATCAACGCTCAAAATCTTTTGCATGTATCACGCAGGTAAACAAGTAATCACGTGGTTACACCAAGCATCTCACTCATGTTGTATGCACCATTGGGATGCTTATGCTAGGAGGGATGAAAGGAAAACTGAACACAACATGCCCATTTTAAGAATTGCTTTCCATCTGCTTTTCTGAAGGCCAAAAGTAAATGTAAACTTCCTCCTTGGGGTATAAATCCTACGGTTCTTAGAGAATGCTTTGAAGTTCGTTGACCTTCCCTGAAAATAACCACCGTTCTTACTTTGAACAGCCTGCTGGATCATTAATTGATTTAATTAAATTAATGTTTAATTGATTGCTGGATCTTTAATTAGTCACCACATTAAAAAAAAAAAGATGTTGAGACTTTGGAAAGAATGCAGAAAAGAGCAACTAGGATGATTAAAGGCCTGGAGACTTAAACATAGAGAGAACGGTTGCAGGAATTCTGTTGGGCTAGTCTAAAGAAAAGAAAAATTAGGTGTGACATAATAGAATATTCCAGTATTTGAGGGGCTGCCACGAAGAAGAGGCGGTCAACTCATTTTCTAAACTCCCACAAAGCAAGACAAAAAACAACGGATGGAAACTAATCAAGGAGAGGAGCAACCTGGAATGAAGGAGAAACTTCCTAATGGAGAGGACAATTAACCAGTGGAACAACTTGCCTCCAGAAGCTGTGGGGGTATAGCGTCTCCTGCTTGAGCAGCGGGTTGGACTAGAAGACCTCCAACGTCCCTTCCAGCTCAATTCTAATTGATTGATATATTATTTTTAGGGTAGGGTAAGATAACAGAGTTGGAAGGATCTGGCTCATATTTATGACGGTCACAGTGTCCCAGGGTCATGTGATCCTTTTGCAACTTTCTGACAATCAAAAGTCAACAGAGAAGGGATTCACTTAACAACCATGTTACTAACTTAACAACTGCAGTGATTCTGATTGTATGAATGCAACTAACACACAGAGAGAGAGAGAGAGAGAGAGAGAGATACAGAAACCAGGGGTGGGATTCTACTGGTTCGGACCGGTTTGGGTGAACCAGATGTTAAAGTTACATCTGGTTCGGTGAACCTGTATTTCAATGGGCCGGCTGGCCCTGCTTCCCTCCCAGGAATCTCCACGCAGCCCATTTTCGATGGAGGTTCGTGCAGAGGCTCCGGAAGTCCAGAAACGGGCCTGTTTCCTGCTTCCAGTGGGCCTCCAGAGTCCAGAGGAGGTTGTTTTCCCCCTCCCGGAGGCTTGGGGGAGGCCTCCGGACTTTTGGGAGGGCGAAAACGACCTTCCCCAGACTCTGGAGGCCCACCGGAAGCCGGAAACAGAAAGTTCCAGTAGGCCACACCCACTCCGCAACCCGGGCACCGAACCAGTTGGTGGGATTTTTGAATCCCACCCCTGACAGAAATTTAATGATCCTCATAATCAAAGTTCCTCATAGTGATCAACCCCTCTCAGTTGATTGATCTATCGAAGAGACCAATCAATGGCTGAGGGTCCATAGAACAAACTGAACCTGAAAGAGTGAAGCTAAAATTCACCAATCTCTCTCCCCCGCCCAAAAAAAAGAAAACACAGGTGGTCCCCGCCTTACAACTGTATATTTAATGCACTTTTGAAGTTAGCATGGCACTGAAAAAGTAGCTTAGGTTTGTTTTTCACCTTTTACAAGCCTTGCACTATTCCCATGTGATTAAAATTCAGACCCTTGGCAACTGACTTACATTTATGACCGTTGCAGTGTTTGAGGGGAGGGGTGTCATGTGAATCGCTGCAGTTCTTGATTTAGTAACCTGGTCAGCAACAGTCATAAGTGTGAACCAGTTGCCAAGCATCTGACTGTTGATCACGTGACCCTGGGAATACTACAACAGAATGTGAAAACAGTCATAAGTTTTTTCAGGACCATTGTAACTTGGAACGGTCACGAAATGAACTGCTGCAAATCGAGGGCTACCTGCACTTATTAAGTTAGTAAAAGCAGAATAAAAATGTCTAATAGTAAGTGAATAACTCAGTCGAGGTTATCAAAGACACTGTGTTGAAGTTCTGTCTGATAAATCAACAACCGGAAGGCAGGTTTCCAACCACGCCTGCAGTTGAACCAATTCTTAAATCGCTTTGGTTGCATTGTGAGTGTTGTCAAACTTGGAGCGGATCTTTTCAAAACCACTCAGGCCTGGAGTGTTGAATGTCTTTTTCAGCTAGACAGTCCTTAAGCTAGAAATGTTTCCAAAAGTTATCTCATTTTGAAAGGTACTCACAATTTCATTTGTTCACTGGTTTTGCTAAAAGGGCTTGATAAATATCAAACATGGAATATTCCCTGAGTGTTTTAGAGTTCAGATGTGTTTATAACCAAACATTTGTCAGAAATCTTATCTTTGATTAAAGCTCAGGTTTTTCTCTGTTTAGAAATGACCTTTTATTGCAGTTTATTAATTGTTAATCTTAAGAGGTGGCATTCATTGCATGAACTGGTTTTTTTTCCCCCTGAGTTTTTAAAAGCAGTATTTATTCCATCTTCTGAACTTGGATAAATAAAATTTAATGTCTAAAGACAGAAATAAAGCACTTCTGGATTATTTTGATGGGGGCAATATTCTCTGTTAGCATTCCAACTCTCTGTAACAAAAACATCCAGAGATATGATATGCAAATAGTTACTATTATTATCCAACTGCGGGCAGATATTCATTTTCCTGGTGTAAATCATGCTTTGTAGCTTATTAGGATCAAAAGCAGAGAGATGCTTCAAAGGGCACAGAGGCACAGATGCAGCTTCTGTCTACTGCAATTTTAAAACAGCCGTGCCAAATTCAGTGATTATATTGGTACTCTTGAGGAGGAGCAATTCTGGGTGATGTGTCCAATGGATCATTAAAGGAATCAACCCATGGGCTCTCCCTTGAGGTGCAAATGACCAGACTCAAATTACCCTACTTTGGATGCATGATGTGAAGACCCAGCTCTCTGGAGAAGACTGGGAAAGGTGGAAGGAAAGCTGGGAAAGGTGGAAGGAAAGAGAAGAAGACAATCAACAGCAGAGTGGATGGACTCAGTTATGGTTGTGATGATGGTGGCACCCTTGGAAGATCAGAAGAGCCAGGGTGGGCCAAATTGCCATGGGTCTATCTGTGTGGTCACTAAGAGTCATCACCAACTTGATGGCACCTATTCATTCAACGTAAAGACTTAGCACACTGAGAAGGACCACAATGGTAAAAAAGATGGAAGGAAAGAGAAGAAGAGGACAACCAGCAGAAGGTAGATGGATTTACATAGGTTACAGTGGAGATGGGGCCCACCATTGGAACACTTGAAGGATCATTGCGGACAGATAATCCAGAAGATTGTCTATCCTGTGTTGTTAGTTGAGAAGTCGTGTCCGACCCATCGCGACCCCATGATCAACATTCCTCCAGGCCTTCCTGTCCTCTACCATCTTCTGGAGTCCGTTTAAGCTCAAGCTGACTGCTTCAGCAACTCCATCCAGCCACCTCATTCTCGTCCCATTCTTCTATTGCCCTCAATTGTTCCCAGCATTAGGCTCTTCTCCAGTGAGTCCTTCCTTCTCGTGAGGTGGCCAAAGTCTTTGAGTTTCAGCTTCAGGATCTGGGCTTCTAAAGAGCAGTCAGGATTGATCTCCTTTCGGACTGACCGGTTGAATGGCCTTGCAGTCTTAAGGGACTTGAAGGAGTCTTTTCCAGCACCAGAGTTCAAAGGCCTCCACTCTTTGATGCTCAGCCTTTCTTGTGGTCTATCCTAACTGGTCATTATTATGGACATATATCATTGATAATCCTGATCAACAAATCAATCAATGCAAAGACCCATCATCACTGAGAAATCAATAATACTGGGAAAGATGGAAGTAAAGAGGAGAAGACAACCAGCAGCAGAGTGGATGGTCTCAGTTATGGTTGTGATGATGGTGGCACCCTTGGAAGATCGGAAGAGTCAGGGTAGGCCAAATTGTCCTGGGTCTATTTGTGTGGTCACTAAGAGTGGCACATATTCATTCAATGTAAATGGAGGACCACAATGATGGAATAGATGGAAGGAAAGAGAAGAGGAGGGCAACCAGTAGCAAGGTGGATGAACTCTGTTATAGAAGTGATGGGAGGATGACTGGAAGGATTAGTTGGAAACAATTATCCTGGAAAAGATCTATCCATAGGGTTTCTAAAGGTGAACATTGACCAGAAGGTCAATCAAGCAATCAATTACCCATTTCCCTTAAAAAAATCTGTAAGGGTGGAAAATGTGGAAGGGATGAAGTAGCAGTAAGACAGATGGCCTCAGCTATAGTGGTGATGGGAGCACCATTTTGCTTCAGAAGAGTGAAGAAGGTCTATCTATCTGGACACAAAGACTTGACACCAAAACTGATGGCAGATAATCAATCAATCGAAGCACAAAGCTGCTCCTTTGAGAAGTGCACGATGTAATCTGGGGCATGCCACAGAGGCAACATAGTCAGATAATCAGTAGGAGCCCCTTTATTAGCTCCAAGTTTGCCCCCAATGTCCTGGTTACCTTCTGGCTGGAGAAAAACTCTCCCAGGGACAGCTTTTGGATGCAGAGAATCAAGTCCAAAACATGGTCAACAAAAACTGTAACTATAAGTCCAATCAAGGCAAAATGAGGTAATTAGTCCATCAGGGCAGGAGCAGGAATTCCAGACGTGAAGGCACAGCAAAAACTCAACACGGTGGGGAAGACACCAAGAACACAGATAATTTATTTATTTATTTATTTATTTTATTTATTTTATTTATTTGATTTGCCAATTGTTTACAAGATAATAAGTATAAGTGTATACATAGTTGTGAATACATGAAATGGGTACATATAAGAAAAATAAAAGAATAAGAGAAACAATAGGACAGGGACGGTAGGCACGTTGGTGCGCTTATGCACGCCCCCTACAGACCTCTTAGGAAAGGGGTGACGTCAATAGTAGACAGTCTAAGGTTAAAGTTTTTGGGGTTTGGGGAAGAAACTACAGAGTCGGGTAGAGTATTCCAGACATGACCACTCTATTGCTGAAGTCGTATTTCCTGCAATCAAGTTTGGTGCGGTTTACTTTGAGTTTGTATCTATTGTGTGCTCTTGTGTTGTTATGGTTGAAGCTGAAGTATTCACTGACAGGTAGGACATTGCAATGTATGATTTTATATACCATGCTTAAGTCAGACCGAAGACGGCGTAATTCAAGATTTTCTAGTTCTAGAATTTCAAGTCTGGTGGCATAAGGTATTCTACAACGAGTAGAGGAGTGGAGAGCTCTTCTTGTGAAATATTTCTGGACTTTCTCAATTGTGCTAATATCAGATACGTAATGTGGGTTCCAGACTGATGAACTGTATTCGAGTATTGGTCTAGCAAATGTTTTGTATGCTCTGGTTAGTAGTGTGATATTACCAGAGAAAAAGCTACGTAGGATTAGGTTAACAACTCTTAATGCCTTTTTGGCTATGTAGTTGCAGTGGGTTCTAGCACTTAGATCATTAGAGGTGAGTATTCCAAGGTCCTTTACAGAGCTTGGGTCATCAACAAGTTCTTGACTATTCAGCTTGTATTTTATTTTCTGATTTTTTTTGCCAAT
>NW_020717079.1:150869-163213 GCF_900518725.1 Notechis scutatus | reverse complement strand
TCATGCCTAAAACGGGATTAGAACTCACCGTCTCCTGGTGATTGGCCGAAAGTCATCCAGATAGTTTTCATGCCTAAGGCGGGATTAAAACTCACCATCTCCTGGTGATTGGCCAAAAGTCATCCAGCCTGTTTTCATGCCTAGGGCAAAGCTAGAACTCATCATCTGGTATTGGCCAAAAGTCACCCAGCCAGCTTTCATGGTTAACACGGGACTAGAACTCCCAGTCTCCTGATTTCTAGCCTAGTGCCTTCCACCAGTAAGACAATTTCCTGTTTATAAAAGAGAATTCATTGTAACCATATCTTCTCTTCCTTTTGGTGGAAAAAAAAAGAATGCTTCTTTTTTTAAAAAAAATGCATCATTCATTTTCTAGGCCTGGCAATTTCATTTTTCCACTCTTTTAAAAAACTAGGTGTGCATTTCCAAAATCAAAACCTGATCATTTTCTTTATGTCCTGGGTTATTCTGGAGTTAATATGCTTATATCAATAATGGGCTTTTTGTTCCCCAACAATACTTCATAGTGTTACTGGCATCATTTGTGCATCGTGGCTATAAGCTTAAAAGCAGATGCTTCACAAATGCGAGATCAATGAATATTTATCAGGTGGGGAATAACTAAATAAGCATCAACACTGCCAAGGTTTCAGAGACATCTCAAGGATGCATAATTTTTCTCATCCAATAGCAGAGTTGACCCTTGGGCCGTTAGGAAACTCAATATTTCTTGCAAACAAGGAAAGACAATAAGCCTTTATTTTAAATTCTGCATTTGGAAGAAGTGTGGCACTATTATTATTATTATTATTATTATTATTATTATTATTATTATTATTATTATTATTATTATTATTATTATTATTAAATCTTTAGTGAGATTCACAGCCTTTGGGGCTGGTTGGTAGCTCAACAACTCGAGTCCTAACCAAGAACCTAGGAACTCTTCAGGTAGCGTCGGAGAATATAAACTGTTCCAAGTATTGTTATAATACACAAAAATGACAGTGTACACAGCAAATGAGATAACCATGCTGGGTTTCGTATCACAAATCACTAGTCGAACACTTCCCAAGCGTTTAGGACTGCGTGATGTATCGATGGATTATGCGAGCAGATCCCAGTAAGGTGGCCTTCTGCAGCTGACCAATGGTGATCTTGTCAGCGGCAACTGTTTTTAAGTGCTTGCCTAGGTCTTTAGGCACAGCACCAAGTGTGCTGAGTACCACTGGAACTACCTGCACTGGTTTATGCCAGAGTCTCTGCAGTTCGATTCTCAAGTCCTGATATCTGGTGACTCTTTCAAGTTGTTTCTCGTCGATTCTGCTATCACCAGATAGGGCAATGTCAACAATCCACACTTTTTTTCTTATCTACAATCGTGTTATCCGGGGTATTGTGTTCCAAAACTTTGTCAGTCTGTATTCGGAAGTCCCACAGTAGTTACAGACTGACAAAGTTTTGGAATACTATTGTTATTGTTATTGTTATTATTCACATAGTCAGCCAGATGTTCAGACTGGGTTTGGTTTGGCATTTTTGGCATTTTTGTCTACCTATTGAGTCCTTACCGAGGTCCTGGGATAGGAAAATCTGGGTGTTTGATGGTGTTACAGATATTGTCACAGGATGGAAGCTGTTCCAAGTAAAGCTGCCTTCTGCAATTGACCAATTGCAAATTTGTCAATGCCTATGGTGTTCAAGTGGTGCTCCCATTGTTTTGGGACTGCGCCCAAGGCACCTGTGACTATTGGTACTACCCTTGCTTGCCTTTGCCATAGTCATTCTATGTCTATTTGTAGATCTTTGTATTTTGTTATCTTCTCCGGTTCTTTCTATTCTGCTGTCTCCAGGCACTGCCACATGCACTATCCAGACTTTTTGCTCTTTCTTATCGACAACTGTTAAGTCCAGGGTGTTATGTGGCAGGTGCCTGTCTGTCTGGATTCTGAAGTTCCAGAGCAATTTAACTTTTTAATTTTCTATGACTTTTTTCTATTTTATGGTCCCACCAGTTCTTGCTTACAGGCAAATGATATTTCTTGCAGATCTTCCAATGCACCATTGTTGCTACTTTGTCATTATTGTTGTTGTTCTTGTTGCTGCTGTTAATCTTGAATGAGATTCACAGCCTTTGGGGCTGGTTGGTAGCTCAACAGCTCGAGTCCTAACCAAGGACCTAGGAACTGTTCAGGTAGCATAGGAAGATATAAGCTGTTCCAAGTAGGGTGGTTTTTTTGTAGAATCAGGGTATTCAAGTCTGATAAATTCAGAATTTCCAAACAGCGAGGCAGCCCTTTAGGTATCGCTCCAAGGGCTTCAATCACAATTGGGATAACACAAGATTTCTTTTTTCCAAAGTTGCTCAACTTCAATTTGTAAGTCCCAATACTTTGTGATTTTTCTTGCTGTGTGTCTTCAATTTGTGCATCACCAGGTATTGCAATGTCAATGAACCAAAACTTTTTATTTTCAACTATTGTTATGTCAGGTGTGTTGTGGGCCAAGTGCCTGTCCGTCTGAATTCTGAAGTCCCACAAGATCTTGACTTTTTCATTCTCCAGAACCTTCTCAACCTGATGTTCCCAGTAGTTGTTACTATATTCAAATCCAAACTTTTGGCACAGTTTCCAGTGAATGATTTTAGCAACTCGGTTATGACATTCTAGATATTCAGTTTGTGAAATTTTGCTGCACCCACTTATTATTATTTTGCTGTACCTTCTTCCTTACAGTATTGTCATTCAACATTATGCAGCTCTTGTGCTGTGGGTACATTTTCAATAAATAAGGCAATGCCAACAAAGGAAATTGCAGAAACAACGTAGGAGGATATTCAGCGGTCAAGAGGTAGAGCTATTAACCATGATTAAGAGGAGTGTGAGAACAAATGATTCATGGTTCTTAATGAGGTCTTAACAAAAGTCTTGAGGCATATGAACAGGAAGAAAGTCAAAGCATCTATATTTGAGGTCAGGCAAAAGTCAGTTTTAATTGAGCTCCATCTCAGTGAATCAAAGGCAAAGTCAATTTGCCGTTGTTTGGAATAAAATAGTCCTCAATTTACAACCATTTATTTAGCAATCATACGATATTACAAAGAGAAAAGTAGCTTAAAACTGGTCCCCCTTCCGGTTTGAGTTCCTTCGGCGACAGATAGAAATCCGCGATCGTGTGCGGTTTCTGTCTGGGCTCGCCGCTGGAGCGCCTCGAGCCGGCTGGTTTCGGGGCTAAGCCACCCTGTAGAGGTGTGAAGAGGGGGGAGAATGCCAGCAGGGTTGAGGAGAGCCGCATCTCTCCTCCTCAGCTGGCCATTACTCCCTTTCCTGAAGGTGGTTGCAGCGGTGGTCAGAAATGGCCACCACAAAGAAGAACTCGACCGGAAAAGAATGTGCAGGAGGAAGATAAGAAGTGAACGTTTTGGCTGACCGGGTTAAATTGTAAAAGCAAAAACTAAGGTACCCTGGAATTTAAATTTACAAAAAAATAACATCACTCCCAAAGAAGAGTCGGAAGCAGCGAAGGAAAGTGAAAAGGGAAAGGTTTGGGTTTTTTTTTCTTCTCTCCCTTTCCCTATATTGACAACTAAGAGACTTAAATAAGAAATTGGAAAAATCCGCTTTGACATCAACAGGCAATTAAGCTGAAAATAAAACAAAATGTCAAAGGGATAATAAAGATTTCTGGACACTAATTTTTTTTTTCATAAGCAGGAAGGGAGAGAAAAAGAATAAAAGGGCAGGATCTGGAAAGAGGGAGGAGACTGCCTGGAATTAAAAAGAATCTACAGTAAAACTTCAACAAGACTTCTAAAAAATACATTTTAACTGAAACTTTGTAACTAAACAGTAGAACCCCAGGAAGAGAAAGGGGGAAAAAAAAAAAAGCAAAAAGAAACAGCTTGTGTGTATTTGGATTGCTTGGTGATCTTTGGATTCTTGGTTATTGCATTTGAATGACTAAAATTAATCGGATGGTTGTTTAAAAATTTATACAATGGCACTACTTCTGGATGAATTGAAAATAGAACTTAAAAAGTATAAAGAAGATGCACAAGAAGGGAGAAGTTCTTTTGGCTTCGTTTTTCAATTCTTAGAAATGGAGATTTGGAACTATGAGAAACAACAAGAAACGTCTGCAAAACAAGAAGACTGGGACAAAGAAGAAGCCATCTTTAATGAACAAGCAATTCTATGTGGGGAAGAAAAAGGAAAGGGGGGAAAGAGAATGGAGAATTTAAGACTTAAAAAAACAACCAAAGAAAAGAAAAATAATTCGAAAAATAAGTATAATACTGGAAAGCAACCGAAGAGGGGAATACAGAAGAGAGAAATAGAGGTAGAGAGACAAGGGGGTAAAAAGGGGAGAGAGAAGAGAGAGAAGAAGGAAAGGAAACGAAGTTACAAAGGACCAGAACAAGATATAGAGAAACAGGACCTATTTAGAGATAATGGGTGAAAATTTAACTGAAAAAGGGATTCTGTAAAGGTACATAAGATTGTATTGTTATATTAGTAATAGAAATAACTTTAGAAAATTGGAAACAATGTATGATTAAAATGAGGGCTAAAATAGTTAGTATAATTTAGTGAAATGTTTGTTAATAAAATAAGTGAAATAAAATAAATGAGAAAATTGAATTTGGAAGGGAAGGGAACATTTTAATTAGTTAATGTTTTATAAAATATAAGTGAAGGGGGGGAAATAATTATGGAAAGCTTATAATTGTTCCCATAGAAGTATGATATTTAATTGAAAAGTAATGTTAAAGAAGTTAAGATTTTAATGAATATTAACATTAATGATAGAATTGAATTGGAATGGAATGTGTTGTTTTAATTACATATATTTATAATTTTTTCTTTTTTTAATAATATAGTGTGTATTTTAAGAATGTACCAAGCAGAATCCGAATGGAAGTCATTTATTATATTGAATGTTATAACTTTAGGGTATATATTGAAGCCTAAATAAGAGTTAAATGGATAAACTTAAAAGATACAAAGGCGTCATACTCCAATCAGTAACTACAGGAGAAACTTTGTTTAATGAGAAAAGATAATAGATAATAGAAACAGGACAGACAAAAAATATAAATATAATGATTTGAATTGAGACGAGATAATTAAAATAAAATTGAGAAAATTAAAAGAGGGGAGAAGCTATGTAGAAAATGTAAAACAGTAATAAGATATGGAATAGAACATAAAAATGAGCATGAAATTGAATTTGTGTCTGTACGAAGAAATGTAACCCGGGATTATGCTGCTTTCAAAAAAGATGTTTTATTTGTATTTTTTTTTTGTGAAAACTCAAATAAAATTTACAAAAAACAAACAAACTGGTCCTCATACTTATAACCAGCCACAACTGGTCCTCGTACTTATAACCAGCCACAACTGGTCCTCGTACTTATAACCAGCCACAACTGGTCCTCGTACTTATAACCAGTCACAACTGGTCCTCGTACTTATAACCAGCCACAACTGGTCCTCCTACTTATAATCAAAGTTTGGACGTTTGACAAAGGGCATGTATATGTTGGCAATATACAATCTGGATGTTTAATGGTGTTACAGCAATTTGCTTGTTTCTAACAAACTAAGTCAGTGGGGGAAACCGATTCACTTAATGACTGATTCACTTAACAACCATAGCAGAAACAATAAAATCAGAAATCACTTACTAACAACCACCTTATTTAGCAACAGAAATTCAGCTCTCAATTACGGCCATAAGTTGAGGACTACCTGTATTTTGAGCAAGAAGATGTAAGTATGTATGTACCCCAAACCTGTATCAAATGTAATGTTATAATTACAGTGCTGAAATTAAAAGAAATTGCATGTTTCTTCAGAGAAACGCAGGGAGATCTAAAGCTTGGATGATTATTTTTTCCTCATTATCTTCCCACTTTTAATAATAGCATAGACAACAACTGTTCTGTATTACAAGAATGATTTCTTGTGGGATTGATTTCCAGTACCCAAACTCCTGAAATTTATAAAGGTGATCCTCGACTTACATTGAGCCCAAATATTCTATATGCTAAGCAGGACAGTTGTTAAGTGAGTTTTGCCCCACTTTGCGACCGTTCTTGCCTTTGTTCTTAAGTGAATCCCTGCAGTTGTTAAATTATTAACACGGCCATTGGGTGAATCTGGCTTCCCCTTTGACTTTGCTTGTCAGAAGGTCACAAAAAGCGATCACATATCTCAGGGACGCTGCAACAGTCATAAATATGAACCAATTGACAAGCGTCTGAATTTTGGTGACGTGACCATGGGGACAGTACAATGGTCATTCCATACCTTTCTGTGTTGGGACTTCACCTCACAGAATTCCCCCACCAGCATGATTTCCCCACTCCTAGGAAATTCTGGGGGTTGAATCTCAAAATTAAGAACTTGCCAGATTGTGGAAAATATGTGAAACTCGGTGACTTAATTCTTCACTGCCAAAAAAGAGAATGCCTAAAATTTGCCTGAACATAGAAGCATTTATTAGCAAATGCTCAATGCTATTTTTATGCTTCACATCTCCCGTAGGGAAGAAAATGGTTGTTGTTTTTTCTGAAAAATTTCCAGCTTAGGCTTTTCGTTCCAAAATTCCTCTTCAGTACTTATTTTATTTTTATTTACTTATTTATTAGACAGACTGTAAAGGTGCACCTCAACTTACAACCACATTTGAGCCGCCAAGTTTCTGTTGTAATGCAGTATTGAGTTTTGCCTCGTTTTATGACTTAAATGGCCACAGTTCTTCAGTGAGTCAATGCAATAGTTCAGTTAGCGACAAGTTAAGTGAATCTGGCTTCCCCTTTGACTTTGTTTGGAGATCATAAAAAAGGATGATTGGACCAGGGACACTGCAACCGTCACAAATATGAGTCAGTTGCCAAGCATCTGAATTTTGATCACATGACTGTAGGGATGTTGCAATGGTTGAAAGTGTGAAAAATGGTCCCGTTGGTCATTTGTTTTCAGTACCATTGAAACTTTCGAACAGTCACTAAATGAATGGTTGTTAAGTCAAGGACTACCTGTACGATGCTCATCTCACAGTTAAGAGTATATATTTTACCACCATAGTTTGGTATGTTAGCTAAAAGACCTAGCCGTTGAGTTCCCACAACACTAGGTCAGTTGGGGTAGTCCTTGACTTACTACCATAATTGAACCAAAATTTATGTTGCTAAGTGAGACATTTGCTAAATGAGTTTTGCCCCATTTTATGACTTTAATTACTACAGTTGTAAAGTGAATCACTGCATTTGTTAAATTAGTAACCCAGTTGTTAAGTGAATCTGGCTTCCCCCATTGAGTTTGCTTTGCCAGAAGGTGTTGTGGTTTGCCGGCAGCAGCTGCGGATGGCTGAGGTCTCGGAGAGCGAGGACTCAGATGAGGGACCTGCATGTGATACAGGGATGGGGCCAGGATCATCAGGGAGTAGAGCGCTGCCTTTGGAGATTGTGGAGGCTGGCAGCAGTGATGAAGAGGTGCCCGAGGAGCCTGTGCCCAGTGCGCGTGCCCACCGGGCTACTTGAAGGAAACAGCAGCTGCAGCAGCACGGGTGACTCGGGAGTAAGGCTGCAAGGTAATGGCCCCTCCCTTAAGAGATAAAAGCCAGCTGAGAAACAGGAGTCCTTTGCAGGAAGCAAAGAGATTTTGCACTCAAGCCTTGTGGATGTTCGGACTCTCTTAGTTTGTGTTTGGAGACTCTTTGAAATATTTCTTAGTAACTTTATCTAGTGTTCTTGGCAGCCTTGCACAATCTTGGCAAGGCTCATTCATATCAGAGACAATTCGTTTGAAACAGCCTTTTAACCGTGAAGGAACGGAATTTGTAAAGAATCATTAAAAGGTTTGTTGTTACCTCTGTTTCATGTTTGTTTCCTTGGAACAAGGTTTGGTCAGAACAGTAGGTCGTAAAAGTAGATCACATGAACTTGGGATACTGCAACCATCAAAAATATGAATCAGTTGCGAAGCATCTGAATTTGGATCATGTGACCATGGGGATGTTGTAACAGTTGTAAGTGTGAAAAATGGTCACAAGTCATTTTTTCAGTGCTGTTATAACTTTGAATGGTCACTAAATGAACTGTTGAATGTCAAAGACTAACTGAATTTTATTTTGAGTGGTTGAATGTGTGAACTCATCTTACTGAGCCTTTTTTTTTCATGTTAGGATAACCGCAAGGCTTCCCTGGCATTCTATAATATGATTCTTTCTTTCATTCCGCTCCAAGCAATTTCTTTTAATATCAAGCTGTCTGGGGAATTATCGGAATTAAAGTCCACACATCTTGAAGTTGCTAAGGCGGAAAAACATTCGGTCTAGCCAGTAGGTTACAAAATATCTACATTTAGATTGCAGAAATCTAAAATACAATAGAATTGAACGAGTTTATCCCTGAATCTTGAGAAACGTAATTTTAATCGATTAATCAAAATAGAAATTGGAAGGGACCTTGGAGGTCTTCTAGTCCAACCCCCTGCTCAAGTAGGAGACCCTATACCAAGGGTCCCCAAACTTGGCAACTTGACAACTGGTGGATTTCAACTCCCAGAATTCTCCAGCCAGCTATTTTGACTAGAGAATTCTGGGAGTTGAAGTCCACAAGTCGTCAAGTTGCCAAGTTTGGAGACCTCTGCCCTATACCATTTCAGATAGGCCCAGTCTCTTCTTAAAAACTTCCAGTATAGAAGCACCCACAATTTCTGGTGACAAGCTGTTCCACCCGTTAATTGTTCTCACTTTTAGGAAGTTTCTCCTTAATTCCATGTTGCTTCTTTCCTTGGTTAGTTTCAAACCATTGTTTCTTCTCTTGCCTTCTAGTGCTTTGGAAAATAGCTTGACCCCATCTTCTTTGTGGCAGCCCCTCAAATACCAGAATGCTGCTGTCATGTCACTCCTAGTCTTCCCTTTCTCTAGACTAGCCATAACCAAACCCTACAACCATTTTTCATGTTTTTAAGTCTCCTTTAATCATCCTAGTTTCTCTTCTCTGTACTGTTTCCAAACTACATTAATGGCTAATTTATTTTTATTTTTTTCCTATCTCCTTCTCATCCCTTTTGATTTTGCATGTTTCACGTATTCTTCTTTAACTTTCATTAACGATTAGCACTTATTTGTCTCTTTCTCATCCTTTTAGATTATCTATGTATCATTTATTTTCAGCCAAGAGCAATAAAGATAGCTGATTTCACTTCGGCTTATGGCGGCTTTGAATCTTAA
Source organism: Notechis scutatus (assembly GCF_900518725.1). The sequence continues at coordinate 153,970 of NW_020717079.1, read as the reverse complement.
GAGTGCCGTTGCATTTATAAACCTGCTTTAAAATGCGCTTCCCAAGCTGCCAGCAGCATTCTGAACAATTTATCTACGGTTTGTATTGCTGCAGAAATGTTGAAAACATCATTAGAATACAATTTTGGAGTCCCCCATGATCATATCAGTCATAATATGCCGCTCGCTGTGATACACACAAGCTAAGCGTTTGCCATTTTATTTTCATTGCAACATAAATTTTTGTTCTAAAATACTCTGTCACGGGGTGTTAAATATTCAGTCTTCTGCAAGGTGGCAGGATAGAAGGAATGTTCCCTTCCTTTTTGAAAACAAGATGAAACAAAAAAGAAAGATGTTGAGACTCTGGAAAGAGTGCAGAGAAGAGCAAGAAAGATGATTTGGAGACTGGAGGCTAAAACATATATAAAGAACAGTTGCAGGAACTGGGTAGGTCTAGTTTAATGAAAAGAAGGACTAGGGGAGACATGATAGCAGTCTTCCAATATCTTAGGGGGTGCCCCCAAAAGAGGGAGTCAAGCTATTCTCCAAAACACCTGAATTTACAGAGGTGGGCTTCGTAGAATTCTTTATTGACCAAGTGTGATTGGACACCCAAGGAATTTGTCTCGGTGCAGATGCTCTCAGTGTTCATAAAAGAAAAGATACAATCGTCAAGAGTCAAGAATCGTAAGGTCCAACACTTAATAAATAGTCTACAATAAGCAATCAAATCATACTAGGAAACAGGCTTCAAATAATTTAACAACCGGTTCTCTGCCCAGTCGCTGGATGGGCGTGGCTATGCTGGGTGTGGCCTAGTTGGCCTCCTGCACCACCCTGGGAGTGAAAACGGGCTGTAGTGGGCCATTCTCGCCCTCCCCGGGCTCCAGAGGCTTTTCTTGAGCCTCTGGGAGGTTCATTTTCACTCTCCTCAGACTCCGGAGGTGCTCCGGAGGCCAGAAACAGGCTCATTTCCGGCCTTCAGGAACTTCGAGGAGGCCCGTTTTTTGCCCTCCCCGAGCATCCGTGAGGGCCCTGCACTTATCTGGGATCTAAAACAGGCCGTGTAGGGACTCCTGGGAGGGGAGGGGCAAGGTGGGCAGGGTCAGCCAGTCGTCAGGACTACCGGTTTGCTGAGCCAGATGTAAAATTAACATCCGGTTCACCTGAACCAGTGTGAACCGCCTGAAGCCCACCAAGATAGGACAAGAAGCAACAGATGGAAACCAATCAAGGGGAGAAGCAACCTGGAACTAAGGAGAAATTTCTGACAATGCAAGCAATTAAGCAGTGGAACAACTTGCCTATGGAAGTTGTGGGTGCTCCAACACTGGAGGTTTTTAAGAATAGATTAGACAGCTATTTATCTGAAACGGTTTAGAGTTTCCTGCTTGAGCAGGAGGTTGGACAAGAAGACCTCCAAGGTCCCTTTCCAACTCGGTTATTCTATTAAGATGTCAAAATATCTTCTGTGAAATATTTATCAACTCCGGAGTAAAGATTGGGATCGAAGTGCCGCATCCATGCCCTCTGGAGTGAAGGAAAGGTAATTTTGCTGAGCAGGCCATATTTTTGATTGCACGCTTCAGAATTTCTTAGGGCATTCTCAGATGAATAAAACTGATCTAAATATATATATTTGCCGTTTTAGGAGTATCCGATGCCTCCGCAACATTATCCACTGGAACCTGATCACAACATTCATCCTGAGGAACATGATGTGGTTTGTGCTACAAACAATTGACCACAATATCCATGAGAGCAATGAGGTACTTCTTCCTCAAGAGACAGAATGACAGAAATTCAAGTAAAGGTCATCCTTGACTTACAACCATTCGTTTAGCAACCGGGTGTAAAATTGGGCGGAACTCACTTAACACAACCCCCTTGCCAGCCAATAAAAATTCTGGTCAAACTGTGGTCATAAAACAAGGATTACCTGTAGTGTTTGCCTTACGTTGCATTTTGTAAATCAGTCAAAGTCAAAGTGCAAAAGAAAACCGCAGACCATTATGTGAGTGCAAGTAGTCCTAAAACTTACAACAGTTTACTTAGTGACTGTTTGAACATTGAATAAAGTGACTTATGACCGCTTTTCTTACTTACGACCATTATAGTATCCCCAGGGTCACGTGATCAACATTCAAACACTTGCAACTGGCGGTTGCAGTGTCCCAGGTCATGTGATCTCCTTTTGCGACCTTCTGACAATTCACTTAACAACTATGTGATTAATTTTAACAACTGCAGTGATTCACTTAACAGTGTGGGGCAAAAAAAGATCGTAAAATGAGGCAAGACTCACTTAACGACAGAAATGTTGAGCTCAGTTGCAGCCACAAGTCAAGGGCTTCCTGTACAAACCTGGACACCGTGTGGCGCAAATAAACTAAAATATGCGTCTCTTCCAACAGCTTTGGTGTCGGTGCATCACAACCATCTTCAACTACTTCGTGGTGACCAATTTCTTCTGGATGTTTGTGGAAGGTTGCTACCTCCACACGGCCATTGTGATGACGTACTCAACAGACAAGCTGAGGAAATGGATTTTTCTCTTCATTGGGTGGTGTAAGCCATCTAAAAGCACAACCTACATTTGGGAGTTTCATTATTAGCCAGGCAACTCTCCTCAGTAATTTACAAAATTAAAGAGTAACAGGCCTGGTGGGGATCTTGGAGACCTTGTAGTCCAACCCCTGCTCAAGCAGGAAATCTTGTTTGATGAATCAGGGTAGCAACAAGGCAGAGAGAGGGGCTGGTTGTGCATTTGAGCTTTTGTCTTTACTGAGGTCAGGGGGGTATCCCAAAAACTGTTGTGGTCTAGCAGTATCAGTGGAGGGAGGGAGGGAGGGAGGGAGGGAGGGAGGGAAGGAAGGAAGGAAGGAAGGAAGGAAGGAAGGAAGGAAGGAAGGAAGGAAACTATTATATTTTAGACAAACTATACCCCTGTTAGATCATTGTTTTAGAGATATTTCCTGGAAGGAAGGAAGGAAGGAAGGAAGGAAGGAAGGAAGGAAGGAAGGAAGGAAGGAAGGAAGGAAAGAAAGAAAGAAAGAAAGAAAGAAAGAAAGAAAGAAAGAAAGAAGGAAGGAAGGAAGGAAGGAAGGAAGGAAAGAAAG
>NW_020717079.1:134575-147379 GCF_900518725.1 Notechis scutatus | reverse complement strand
TGTGTGTGTGTGTGTGTGTGTGTGTGTGTGTGTGTGTGTGTGTGTGTGTGTCCCTCATGTTCTTTTTTCTTAGGGTGAGCATGCAGCTTAATGCAGAGGATAATAAAAGAAGAAAGAAATAGCCAGTCAAATAAATTTGAAGCAGGAAATAAGAGAGAAGAAAAGACAAATGAATTAAATAGAATTTAAACGAAAGCATTCAGTATGTTTCTCCTGTGCTCCTTTCTGCGTTCACCAAGCATCCTTGCTGTCACCATGCTTATTCACTGCTTCCTATATTTTTCTCCTTTTCATCGTTTCATCAGCTCCATTCAACCAAAACCCTCTCAGGCTTCTCCCCTCTATCTCCATTCTTCCTCTCTTCTTTCATCAATTTGTTTTTCCTCTTCACTGTTTTTCATTCTCCCTATATCACCTTAATGCACGGTATCTATTTGCAGGTGCTGGTTTGGAAAAGAACCGGGGAAATATATAGATTACATCTATCAAGGACCAGTGATTCTTGTCCTGCTGGTAAGTCCTTTACTTCTGAGATTTTTATGAAGCTATGCAGAATTTATCCCACCTGAACTTTTTACTTGCTGACTGGGAATTCTGGGAGTTGAAGTCCATTTTCTATAGAAGTTTTGCTAAACCTTCCATACTGGTCTCTGGGATTCATTTTTAAAGCAACTGTCTCTCCTTTAAGCCAGTGAGTAAATAGAAAATTAATAGAAAATTAATAGAAATAGAAAATTCCATATCTTGGTGCAAGGGTCTTCAAGCTTGGCAAGTTTAAGATTTGTGGACTTCAACTCCCAGAATTCCTGAGCTAACATGACTGGAGAAAGAGGAATTCTGGGAGTTGAAGTCCAAGTCTTAAAGCTGTCAAGTTTGAAGACCCCCCTGTCTTGGTGTGATGCCCAAATTTAAGGAGCAAATTTTCCTGTCCTTTGGAAATGGGAAAACACATAGAAGCACATTTTTAATTGTTTTCTGTTATCCTTTTTACTGTTTGTGAGCCTCCCAGAGTCACCTTATCGGGAAATCGGTGCCATATAAATTAAATAAATATACAGAAATAATTGTAACAGAATAACAGAGTTGGAAGGGATCTTGGAGGTCTTCTAATCCAATTCTCTGCTGAAGCAGGAAACCCTATAACATTTCAGATAAATGGTCTCTTCTTAAAAACCTCCATTGACGGAGTACCCACAACTTCTGAAGGCAAACTATTCTCCTGGTTAATTCGTTCTCACTTTTAAGAAATTTCTCCTTAGTTCTAGGTTGCTTTTCTCCTTGATTAGTTTCCACTCCGTTGCTTCTTCTCCTCCCTTCAGGTGCTTTGGAGAATAGCTGGACTCCCTCTTCTTTGGGGGGCAGCCCCTCAGGTATTGGAAGACTGCTATCATGTCACCCCTGGTCTTTCTTTCCACTAAACATTAGACATGCCCAAATCCTGCAATTGTTCTTCATATGTTTTAGCCTCCTTACCCAAAAAAATTCACCTGGAAAATTCCAATGTCTCTTTGTCTCCCAAAGTTTCTTCAAGCTTGCTTCTTTGTTTGTGCAATGGACTGATTGGGGTTTTTCCCAACCCTATTTTTTCCTTGCTTAATATTTCATTTTTATTGCAAATGTTCTGTTACCGTGCCACGTTTTTATAGTCTGGGCCTTCTATTTATTTATTTATTTTTATTTATTTGATTTGCCAATTGTTTACAATATAATAAGTATAAGTGTATACATAGTTGTGAATACATGAAATGGGTACATATAAGAAAAATAAAAGAAGAATAAGAGAAACAATAGGACAGGGACGGTAGGCACGTTGGTGCGCTTATGCACGCCCCCTACAGACCTCTTAGGAAAGGGGTGAGGTCAATAGTAGACAGTCTAAGGTTAAAGTTTTTGGGGTTTGGGGAAGAAACTACAGAGTCGGGTAGAGTATTCCAGACATTGACCACTCTATTGCTGAAGTCGTATTTCCTGCAATCAAGTTTGGTGCGGTTAACTTTGAGTTTGTATCTATTGTGTGCTCTTGTGTTGTTATGGTTGAAGCTGAAGTATTCATTGACAGGTAGGACATTGCAATGTATGATTTTATATACCATGCTTAAATCAGACCGAAGACGGCGTAATTCAAGGTTTTCTAGTTCTAGAATTTCAAGTCTGGTGGCATAAGGTATTCTACAACGAGTAGAAGAGTGGAGAACTCTTCTTGTGAAATATTTCTGGACTTTCTCAATTGTGCTAATATCAGATACGTAGTGTGGGTTCCAGACTGATGAACTGTATTCGAGTATTGGTCTAGCAAATGTTTTGTATGCTCTGGTTAGTAGTGTGATATTACCAGAGAAAAAGCTACGTAGGATTAGGTTAACAACTCTTAATGCCTTTTTGGCTATGTAGTTGCAGTGTGCTCTAGCACTTAGATCATTAGAGGTGAGTATTCCAAGGTCCTTTACAGAGCTTGGGTCATCAACAAGATCTTGACTTATTCAGCTTGTATTTTATTTTCTGATTTTTTTTGCCAATATGTAAGACAGAGCATTTATTTGTTGAGATTTGAAGTTGCCATTTGTTTGACCATTCTGATACATAGTCAAGATCTTTTTGTAGGGTAGCAGTATTGTCTGTGGTATTGAACAGCTTTACATCATCAGCGAAAAGAACGCAATTGCTCTTAATATGATCACAGAGGTCATTTATGTAGAGTATGAAGAGAGTTGGTCCTAGAACACTGCCTTGGGGGACACCACTATTGATAGGTACAGAATTTGATAGGACGCTCCCAATTTTGACCATTTGTTGTCTGTTTGACAGGAATGCTTCTATCCAGTTATTCAGTTGTCCAGAGATACCATAGGATTTTATTTTTAGGAGTAGTTTGTCGTGTACCACTGAATCAAAGGCTTTACAGAAGTCTATGTAGATTGCGTCTATTGCTTTGCCCTGGTCGAGTTGTGTCGTCCATATGTTTTTGCAGTGTAAGAGTTGCAGATTACAGGATAGTTTTTTTCTGAAACCAAATTGTTTATTGGAGAGTAGGTTGTTTGTCTCTAAGTGGAGGATGATGGATTGGTTAATAATTGATTCCATGACTTTACAGGTGACGCAGCATAAGGAGATTGGTCTGTAATTTTCAACTAGGCTTGGGTCTCCCTTTTTGAAGATGGGGATGACTGTGGCTTGTGACCTTAGGTTAGGCAAGGAGCTGGTCCTGAAAGATTTTTCAAAGAGGTTTGGCTATGGCAGTGGATAGCTTTTTTAAGAAGTAGGCACATATTCCATCAGGTCCAATAGATAGAGATGGTTTTAGATTGCGTAGTGCTTTTTCAACATTGTCTTCTGTAAAATCGATATGTATTAGATCATTGTTGTTATCTGTGGTACGGCTAGGAAATACTGGGCATGATCCATTGCTGTTTACAAATACTGAGCTGAAGAATGTGTTAAAGATGTTGGCTTTAGTGGTGTCGTCGTTGCAGTCTTTACCATCAGGTCCTATCAAGGGTGGGATAGACCTTGAGTCTTTTAGTTTGTTGTTTACAAAATTGTAAAAAGCACGGGTGGAATTGGTGCTTAGAAGGTTTTCCCTCTTGTTTAATGTGATAATTGATGCATTCGGTCTTTATCTGGTGGCATAAATTTTTGTATCGGCTTTTGAAATTGGCAACGTGACCAGATTTGTTTTTCCGCCAGAGTGATCTCTTTTTGGATTGAAGTTTCCTTATTGTTATGGGTAATCTGCTTTTTTGTTTTGTTTTGGGAGTTGTTGTTGGTACATATAGTTTGATGACTCTTTTGACTTCAAGTAAAAATATGTTGTAATGGTCTTCAACAGTATTGCATCCAATGAATAGAGATTGCCAATCAAGGGATGAGAGGTCGTTGTCTATAAGATCATAGTTGCTAAATCAAATCACAAAGCCATTTTTCCCCCTCTCTCTGCTTTTGGAAGAAGATAAGCATTTCCTGGTGACATATCCAGGTCTGGATCATGGATCTTTAATTAACATGGTTGATTGAGATCAAGTGATGCCCGGGCTTAAACAAAGGGCCAGCAAACAAGCGCAAGAATAATTACATGAGATATTTTCCTCAAGGATGAATATTTGAGCAGATATGCCTCTCCTGTCTGTTAGCTGATCTCAAATAACCCTGTTAAAAGGTGTGAAGCAATCCATCTGTCTTTGCACTGTTTTCTTGTTGCTTTTTTTTTTTTTTAATTTCGGTGTATATTAAAACTGGCTGTCTGGGAGATTGGCTGCGAGCACAGGTCACTGCTTCCATGGACTGAGAATATTTAATTGGCATGTTAGTGAAATTTGGCAGGCCCAGTTAGAGGAAGAATAAGAGATAAAACCCAAAGCAGCAGGGGGAAAAAAAATCCCATTGGAGTGAAAGAACAGACCCAATTCCCTTTTGTCTCCTTTCCTTGTAAGAATCCTTTGCAAATCAGCCTGCAGACGAAATACTAGAAAAAAGCTGTTTGCAAATGAGGTGGCATCTGCCTGGCCCAGAGGTTGTGAGGCTTCACAGCTGTATGATGTGACTGCTTTGAAAATATGGGAAAGTTTTTCCCAATAAATCCCAGAATGTTCAGCTAGCAGATGAAAGGTGGGAAAAGGAATTGCAGAAGAAGGATGATAATTGAAAAGAAGGAGTAAGGGGTGACATGATAGCAGTATTCCAGTGTGAGGGTAGAAGTTCGTTCTCCGAGCTTCTGGGTTGATTTCCGAACATTTCCTTTTAGAGGGTCATTGAGGCCACTTGGAGGTTTATCTGTGTAAACCTCCAAGTGGCTTCAAGGACCCTTTAAAAGGGTGCAAATGACCAGCTCTCTGCAAGGAACATAAATCCTTCCATTCCCCAATTTCCTGTCAGAGCTAAAGAAGCTTCTTGCATAAGAAGCGAAAGGGTCTTCAAAGAAAAAACAAGAAATCCACTTGCCTCCTGAAAAAGCATCCTTGGAGACAGGTAGCCCTGAACTTACAACAATTCATTTAGTGACCGTTCGAAAATTACAATGGGATTGGAGAAAAAATAACTTAGGACCATTTTCCACATAGGACTTATTGCAATATCTCCATGGACATGTTATGAAAATACCTATGCTTGGATAACTGACCCATATTTATGATGGCCTCAATATCCCAGTGCCGTGTGATCAACTTTTGCAACCTTCCAACAAGCGAAGTCAATTGGGAAGCTCATTAACAACCGTAACTTAAGTGCAGTGATTTCACTTAAAAACTGTGGCAAGAAAGGTTGTAAAATGAAGAAAAACTCACTTTAAGAATTGTCTCGTTTAATAATAGAAATTTGGGGCTCACTTGTGGCTGTAAGTTGAGGATTCCCTGTGTTCTGATCTTTGTAGGTATAGAAAATCAAGAATATTTAACTTGGAAAATTAATAATATTTAAAACAGAAGGAGGCCTTCATTTATCTAGGCATATACTCAATACCTTTGGATATTTCAGCCTTCATGTCTCAAAACAATGGCACAGAAAGTTGCTAATGGAAGAACTCGATATGGTAGCTGTAAGGGGAATAACTTTCTTTTGACAGCACATAAATTATTCAAAGCCAAATAATCAAATCTGCTGGGTGGTTCACAAAGCTGGTGCACACAAGGATATCTCTGCACTAAAAGGAATCAGTTTAATTTTCTGAAATCTTTGCTACTAGTTTCTCACTCAATTACAAATATGTTCCTTTGGTTAGAAATCAGATGGATCTCTTGAGACCAATTTAAGGCTGGACTTTACTGGCTTAACGAAATACGTGGGAGGGAACTTTTGACCTAGTTAGTACCGATGGACCCAGTTACTCTGGAAGAATCTAATTATGTTTGATTTGGCTCAGTGCAGATTTACACCCCAATCTACATAGTAGGCTTAGACAAAATCTGGAATGAGGTCTACGAAAGAGCTGGAGGTCTATGGAGGTTCTACCAATGTCATTTTGTCCCAAAGATGTATTTTCCAATAAGCAACTGGACTTTCTTTGAAAATGTTGCATTTCTCATCCAAGAAGTTTTTTGGATGATGATCTTAAGATCTTAATATGGAAATGAATAGAGCTAATGACTTGCATCTCTGCTTGTGTATCTATCCTGATGAAACCAAATCATTCTCATACCAGGAATGTCTAAATATCGTTCATTATGCTGATAGTGAGTTTTCAAAATATTCTTTGTCAGGACCATGTATGTATTTACATGAACCATTTGCACATGTATTGTTCAATCACTCCATAGGTCATTCTTAGATTTTTTTAGCTAATGTCAACAGGCTAAAAACCAGGAGATGGTGAGTTCTAGTCCCACCTTAGCCATGACAGCTGGCTGGATAACTTTGGACCAATCACAGGAGACGGTGAGTTCTAGTTCTGCCATCTGCATGAAAAACCAGCTGGATGATCTTTGGCAAGGCCCCCTCTCTCGTCCCATCCCATCTCACAGGGTTGTTGTAAGGAAAATAGGAGAAGGAAGGCCCAAAGTTTATAATTTGTTACCTTGATTATTTATAAAAAATTATAAAGGAGGGATAATTTTTTTTAATCTAAAAAAAAAGCTAACTAAAACCACTTAGGATAGTCACCATGAAGAACTGTTAGAGTAATCTTGCTAAGTTTTAAAAATAAGTTTCCCAATCTATTTATTTATTTATTTTTGTCAATTGCTTACAAGATAATAGGTATAAGTAAAAAAAAAACATAGTTATGAATACATGGATACATATAAGAAAAATAAAAAATATAAAAGAAACAATAGGACAGGGACGGTAGGCACGTATTGATGCGCTTATGCACGCCCCTTACAGACCTCTTAGGAAAGGGGTGAGGTCAATAGTAGACAGTGTAAGGTTAAAGTTTTTGGAGTTTGGGGAAGAAACCAGAGTTGGGTAGAGTATTCCCGACATTGACCACTCTGTTGCTGAAGTCATATTTCCTGCAATCAAGTTTGTTGCGATGAACCTTGAGTTTCTATCTATTGTTTGCTCTAGTGTTGTTATGGTTGAAGCTGAAGTATTCATTGACAGGTAGGACATTGCAATATATGATTTTATATACTATACTTAGATCGGACCGAAAGCAGCGTAGTTCTAGGTTTTCTAGGTCTAGAATTTCGAGTCTGGTGGCATAAGGTATTCTGCAACGAGTAGAGGAGTGGAGAACTCTTCTTGTGAAATATTTCTGGACTTTCTCAACTGTGTTAATATTAGATACGTAACATGGGTTCCAGACTGATGAGCTGTATTCGAGTATTGGTCTAGCAAATGTTTTGTATGCTCTAGTAATTAGTGTAATATTACCAGAGAAAAAGCTACGTAAGATTAGGTTAACAACTCTTAACGCCTTTTTGGCTATGTAGTTACAGTGGGCTCTAGCACTTAGATCATTAGAGACGAGTACTCCAAGATCCTTGACAGAGTTTGGATCATCAACAAGGTCTTGACTATTCAGCCTGTATTTTATTTTCTGATATTTTTTTTTGCCAATATGTAGGACAGAGCATTTATTTGTTGAGATTTGAAGTTGCCATTTGTTTGACCATTCTGATACATAGTCAAGGTCTTTTTGAAGGGTAGCAGTATTGTCTGTGGTGTTGAATAGCTTTACATCATCAACGAAGAGAACGCAGTTGCTCTTGATATGATCACAGAGGTCATTTATGTATAGTATGAAGAGAGTTGGTCCTAAAACACTGCCTTGGGGGACACCACTGTTGACAGGTACAGAATTTGATAGGACGCTCCCAATTTTGACCATTCGTTGTCTGTTTGACAGGAATGCTTCTATCCAGTTATGCAGGTGTCCAGAGATACCATAAGATTTTAGTTTTAGGAGTAGTTTGTCGTGTACCACTGAATCAAAGGCTTTACAGAAGTCTATGTAGATTGCGTCTATTGTTTCGCCCTGATCAAGTTGTATAGTCCATATGTTTTTGCAGTGTAAGAATTGCAGATTATAGGATAGTTTTTTTCTGAAACCAAATTGTTTATTAGAGAGTAGGTTTTTTGTCTCTAAGTGGAGGATAACGGATTGGTTAATAATTGATTCCATGACTTTACAGGTGACGCAGCATAAAGAGATTGGTCTGTAATTTTCAACTAGGCTTGGGTCTCCCTTTTTGAAGATGGGGATGACCGTGGCTTGTGACCATAGGTTAGGCAAGGAGCTGGTCCTGAAGGATTTTTCAAAGATTATGCTTAGAGGTTCGGCTATGGCAATGGATAGCTTTTTTAAGAAGTAGGCACATATTCCATCCGGTCCAATAGATCGAGATGGTTTTAGATTGCGCAGTGCTTTTTCAACATTGTCTTTTGTAAAATCGATATGTATTAGATCATTGTAGTTGTCTGTGGTACGGCTAGGAAATACTGGGCATGATGCATTGCTGTTTACAAATACTGAGCCAAAGAATGTGTTAAAGAGGTTTGCTTTGATGGTGTCGTCGTTGCAGTCTTTACCATTAGGTCCTATCAGGGGTGGGATGGACCTTGAGTCTTTTAGTTTGTTGTTTACAAAATTGTAGAAAGCGCAGGGGGAATTGGTGCGTAGAAGGTTTTCTTCTTGTTTAATGTGATAATTGGTGCATTCAGTCTTTATCTGGTGGCCTAAATTTTTGTATTGGCTTTTGTATAGTTTGAAAGAGAGACTAGCTCAAATAGCATCGCTGAACCTCACTCCAAGTGGAGAATCAGACCTATTTTGTGTTCCGTGCGAAATAATATTTTTCTGTATACTGCTCTCGTCTTTCACTCCCAGCAATTCCCTGGCTGGCTCTGAAGAGACGCGGGTTAATAACAGTACTTCAGCTCCCCACTAGTTCACAAAAGAGACTTTTGTAGCTGCCAGGTGCCTCTGTCTAGGAAGCCCTAAAGGCATCCTTCTAAAAGGATTTCTAAAATAGCTCTTTGAATGCAAAGAGTGAGCTCGGATATCTTTGCGGTCTTGATTTCCCCATCGATTCTCCTCTTGTGCTGAAGGACACCGCAAGGCCATCAGGAAATAAGCTTTTACTCGAAACTCACGACTTGCAACATTGGCCGATTATTCTTCCCCTAAATCAGCGGTCCCCAACTTCTCTGGCACCAGAAGCCAGTGTCAAGGAAGACCATTTTTACACGGGCCGGAGGGAAGGGATTGGTTTTGCACATGACCTACATCTTGTGTAGGTGTTGTGGTGCGCCGGTAGCAGGTGCAGATGGCAGAGGTCTCTGATAGCAAGGACTCAGACGAGGGGCCTGCGTGTGATGCAAGGATGGGGCCAGGATCATCTGAGAGTGGAGTGCTGCCTTCAGAGCTTGTGCAGTCTGGCAGCAATGATGAAGAGGCCCCCGAGGAGCCTATGCCCAGTGTGCGTGTGCGCAGGGCTGCTCAAAGGAAAGAGCAGCTGAAGGAGCAAGGGTGTCTCGGGAGTAAGGCTGGGAGGTGATTGCCCCTCCCATAAGGGATAAAAGCCAGCCCTTGGGGATGTGTTCTTTGCAGAAAGCAAAGAAGTTCTTTAGACTCAGAGTCCTCGTTGAAGCCCTGCTTACTCCGGTTTGCTTTTGAAACTTCTGTAGGTGGGTATTTAATCAGTAATTAGTCTTCTGTTCTTGGCAGCCTTTTGCAACCTTGAAATGGCTTGCTTTTGATATCGAACGATTAGGTTTAAATGTCTTTTGGCTGGGAATGCCCTGAATTCCCAGCACCGCATTAAAATAAGTTTGCTTTTATACACAGTTTGCATTTGTTTAATTCGAACAAGGCTTGAGTCAGAACAGTAGGTGACTTACGATCGTTCCTCACACCTATGACCTTAGCAATGACCCTGCAGTCCTGTGATTATGATCTGAGAATTTGGCAACTGTCACTCATTTAAGGACCATTTGTTTATGACATTCCACCATTCGTAATCTTCCCAGCCTGCTTCTGAAAAGCAAAGTCAAGGGGAAGTTGTTGTGGCTGACCAGCGGAGCTGGTGGCAGACTCAGACGACGAGGAGATTGGAGAGGAACTTGGGCCAGTCCTGGAGTCTGGGGAAGGCTCTGACAGAGGGTCTGCGTCAGAAACAGAGATAGGGCCAGGGCCATCCGACATTTCCCAGGACAACTTTTCTTGCCAAAATTGTTAAGTGAATCACTGTTGTTAAGTTAGTAACGTGGTTGTTAAGTGAATCTGGCTTCCCCATTGCTTGTCAGAAGGTCGCCACGCAGGATCACTTGACACACACACTCCAGGACGCTGCAACGGTCATAAATGTGAGTCAGTTGCCAAGCGTCTGAATTTTGATCACATGACCATGAGGCTGCTGCAGTGGTCATAATTATTGAGTCTGTCATCTGCACCTCTGTAACTGTCTGGTTTGGTTCTGCAACCCAACAGGACAGACACAGACTCCAGAGGGTAATTAGGACTGCAGAAAAAACAATGGCTACCCACCTGCCTTCCATCGAGGATCTGTATACGCACGAGTCAAAAAGAGGGCTGTGAAAATATCTACAGACCCCTCACATCCTGGACATAAACTGTTTCAACTCCTTCCCTCAAAACGATGCTATAGAGCACTGCACGCCAGAACTAGACACAGGAACAGTTTTTTCCCCGAAAGCCATCACTCAGCTAAACATATAATTCCCTCAACACTGTTCAACTATTTACAAAGTCTGCACTACTATTACTATTAATCTTCTCATCATTCCTTATCACCCATCCCCTCCCACTTGTGACTGTATGACTGTAACTTTGTCGCTTGTATCCTTACGATCTATATTGACTGTTTCCCAGTACGATTTGATTGTTTATTGTACCCCATGACTATCATTAAGTGTTGTACCTGATGATTCTTGACTCTTGACAAATGTATGTTTTCTTTTATGTACACTGAGAGCATATGCACCAAAGACAAATTCCTTTATTGGCCAAGTGTCCAATCACACTTGGCCAATAAAGAATTCTATAAGTGTGAAAAATGGTTTGAAATGTTACATATAGTTATATTATTGATTGTCAGCTGCCTAGAGTCGACTCCAGGTGATGTGGGTAGTATATAAGCTTCATAAATAAATAAAATAAGTAAAACAAATGAATATAGTTAGTCCTCTATGTACAACTGGTCACTTAGTGATTGTTCAGAGTTACCACTGATCTCCCCAGGGCTATTTCAAACCCACATTAGAAGTTGTGACTGTTGGTCGCATTCCCACATTCATGTGATCATGTTTGGCAATATTTTAACACCCCGCGGTCGCGTGTTCATGATTTACGATTTGCTTTTTGCAGAAATCAACATTTATTTCCAATTTCCAGCAATAGATGCCAGTTATGGGCAATTGATTTGCTTAATGAATGCTGCCTTCAATTAACTGCTGCCACAAAAAAACGAGTTATAAAATCAGGTGCAGTCACATGTAATATTCATTCTCCCTTCAGACTGCCGAAAAAAATCAGAAGGACCAGGCCTTGATTTTCTCAGCTACGAAAAGAAATCGTGAACCATGCATTGATCTGAAGGCGGAAAATGGTTTAATTTCGATTTGCTCGGGGAAAATTTAATTTCAGTCTCTCTCTCTCTTCTGTGAAGAGAGGCACAGAAAGTTTATCCAGTTGTCTTTATTCCCTACTGAACAGTGGTGGCATTCAATTTTTTTTTACTACCGGTTCTGTGGACATGGCTTGGTGGGGCGTGGCAGGGGAAGGATACTGCAAAATCCCCCTTCCCTCCCCACCCCACTAACCTGCTTTCCAGCTCCGTTCTCCTGCGCAGGGCAACCAAAGAAGATCCAGCCAATCAGCTGGGACTCAATGGGAGGCGGAGAAGAGATGGGGCGGGGCCAGTCAGAGGTGGGATTTGCCGGTTCTCCGAACTAATCAAAATTTCCGCTACCAGTTCTCCAGAACTGGTCAGAACCTCCTGAAGACCATGTTTGCTACTAAAGTTTGTTAATCTGGTTATCTCTTCTTTTTTTTTTTTCCTTTTCGCAGATAAATTTTGTGTTCCTGTTTAACATAGTTAGGATTCTAATGACGAAACTGAGAGCTTCAACCACATCGGAAACCATACAATACAGGTAAGTTCAGTATTAAAGGTGGACCTCGGCTTATGACGACAGTTGAGATCAGAACTTGCTAAGTTGCATCCAATTTCAGAACCTTTTTGTTGCAGTAGTCATTAAGCCAATCACCTCAGTTGTTAAGCAAATTTAGTTTCTCCCATTGAATTTTGCTTGCCAATAATGGTGATAACATGATCCCAGGCATTTAAATTTTGATCGTGTGACCATGGGGATGCCAGAATGGTCGTAGGTATGGAAAACAGTCGTAAGTCACTTTTTCAGTTCTGTTATGACTTCATACAGTCACTAAATGAATGCTTGTAAGTTGAAGAATACCTGTATGGTATGTTTTGGTTTCCACACTATAAGAAAGATGTTGAGACGAGTCTAGAATAGAGTGCAGAGAAGAGTAACAAAGATTATTAGGAGACTGGAGGCTAAAACATACAAAAAAACGATTGCTGGAATTGGGTATGTCTAGTTTAATGAAAAGAAGGACTAGAGGGATGACATGAGACAATCCTCCAATATTTGAGGGGCTCCTACAAAGACAAGGGAGTCAAACTATTCTCCAAATAGCAATGACGCTTAGACTTATATACCGCTTCACAGCACTTTTATAACTCTCTCAGCGGTTTTCAGAGTCAGCCTCTTGCCCCCAACAATCTGGGTCCTCATTTTATCCACCTTGGAAGGAAGGAAGGCTGAGTCAACCTTGAGCTGGGATGGATGGATGGATGGGAGGGAGGGAGGGAGGGAAGGAGGGAGGGAGGG